>CATNWA010004312.1:0-15773 GCA_951230385.1 Staurois parvus | reverse complement strand
TACTAATTCCTCAATGGCCGTCCCTTCTCTTCTACTACTAATTCCTCAATGCCGTCCCTTCTCTTCTAACTACTAATTCCTCAATGCCGTCCCTTCTCTTCTACTACTAATTTTCCTCAATTGCCAATGTCTCCCTTCTCTTCTGCTAAATAATTCCTCAATGCAGTCCCCTAAATCCAATCTTTGAGCGTAGATAATCTATTAGCGCACATTCTGTATACCTTTGTGCCAAGCAATTCGTGGGATTTTCTAGCTCTCAATTCGGAGTTATCCGTCCTCACCATTCTGAACGTCTCCCTTTTCCTCGCTATGCTTTGAATAGGCGAGATCCGCGGTTACTGGATGCCATTTTTTTATACAGAATATATTTTTTGACAATGTGTACAATAATAACAATCACCGGTGCGTTTTGTATTATGGTGCGATTTCTTTGTATCTCAGCAGTGCCTCCAATATGTTATCCTGTGGTGGTTTATGTAAAATATTTATTCTAAGTACGTATGGGCGTGTCATCTCCCCTTAATAAAATATCGTAGTGCCTCCAAGCCAATCCGCTAAAAATACGGCAAATATTTAATGAACCAATAATTTGGACATCTTAATAATATACCTGAGGGTCCTTTTCACCATTATGATTTCGTACCATAGAATACAAAAATTGCCTTTATTGATAAATAAATAAATTTATTGTACAAAAAGAATATATACAGTTGCAAGAAAAAGTATGTGAACCCCTTGGGATTTACGTGGAGTTTTTGCATGAATTGGGCATAAAATGTGCTCTGAACGGTCATCTAAGTAACAACAATAGAAGAACACAGTCCTGCTGAACATAATACTTCACAAACATTAGATGTGTGCCATGGTTTAATTGCGACATAACATGTAAACATTCACATTGAGCAGGGAGGAAAAAGTATGTGAGGCCCTAAGCTTAATGACTTCTCCCAGAGCTAATTGGAGCCAGGAGTGAGCCCCAACCTTGACTCCAATCAGTGTGATGATATTGGATGTGTTGCTGACAGCTGTCCCTGCCCTTAAAAAACGCACGCAGAACCTGTTTGGGTTTACTGGTTTCAAGAAGCACTGTCTGATGTGAACCATGCCTCGCAGAAAAGAGTCTCTCAGAAGACCTACGATCAACAATTGAGGTTGACTTGCATGAAGCTGGAAAGGGTTACAAAAGTATCTCCAAAAGCCTTGATGTTCATGTGTCCTACGGTAAGACAAGACTTGTACCTACAAATGGAGAAAGTTTAGCACTGTTGCTACTCTACCTAGGCGTGGTCGTCCTGTAAAAATGAACTGCAAGACCACAGTGCAGAATGCTTGCATGAGGTAAAGAAGAATTCCCAGAGTGTCCAGCTAAAGACCTACAGAAATCTCTGGCACATGATAACATTTTTGTTGACACAATCTACAATAAGGAAAACATTAAACAAGAATGGAGTACATGGGGAGGACACCACGGAGGAAGCCATTGCTGTCCAAAAGGAATATTGCAGTCACGTTTGAAGTTTTGCAAAAGAGCACCATGGATGTTCCACAGCACTACTGGCAAAATATACTGTGGACAGAATGAACACCAAGATTTGAGTTGTTTGGGAAAAAACACACAACACTAGGCGTGTGGAGAAAAAAAGGCACAGCACACCAACATCAAAACCTCATCCCCAACTGAAAAACATGGCGGAGGGAGCATCATGGTTTGTGGGGCTTGCTTTGCTGCCTCAGGGCCTGGGCGGATTGCTGTCATTGATGGGGGAAAATAAATTCAGAGTTTTTATCAAAGACATTATTGCAGGAAAACGTCATAGGACCTATCTGTCCGCCAACTGAAAGCTGCCGCAGAGGATGGGTGATGCAACAGGACAATGACCCCCCAAGCATATCAAGTAATTCAACAAAACAATGGCTGCAACACGCACAGAATATGCCTTTCTGAGGAAAGTGGCCCAGTCAGAGTCCTGACCTCAACCAGATTGAAATGCTGTGGCATGGACCTTAAGGAGAGCGATTCACACCAGACATCCCAAGAATATTGCTACACTGAAACAGTTTGTGTGAAGAGGAGTGGTCCAAAATTACTTTTCTCCAGATCGTTTGTGCAGGTCTGATCTGCAACTACAGGAAACGTTTGGTTGAGGTCTATGCTACAAAGGAGGGTCAACCAGGTGTATTAAGTCCAAAGGTTCACATACTTTTTCATCCCTGCACTGTGAATGTTTTACATGTTATGTGCAATTAAACCATGGCAATAACGATCTAATGTTGTGTAGTATTTATGTTCAGCAGACTGTGTTCTTCTATTGTTGTGGACTTAGATGACGTTCCAAGTGGAGGCACATTTTATGCCCAATTCATGCAAAACTACCTCCGACGTAATCCCCAAGGGGTTCACATACTTTTTCTTGCAACTGTAGTGCGAGTTTTAATAGAAACGCAGAATCCTGAGTGAAGGATATGTAATACGTTGTACATACAAATCAGACATATGATCGGGTAAATTTCTATGTTATCACACAATAGATGATTATATATTAATAGAAACGCAGAATCCTGGGTGATAGAATGTATACTTGTACATACAATCCAGGACATATGATCGGTAAATTTTCTATGTTATCACACAATAGATGATTACAGATGACGGGAAATATAGAAAAACAAATTTCCGGTGTAAGTTGTCACCATTATAGTGCCTCAAATGATTTCTCTGTGGGGATTCCGTGGCCATAGGAATAGGAAACACACTATATAGAAAGTATTCTTGTGATAACTCGCACTACAACAAAACTACAAATCAGTAAATCTGCAATATATACACTTCTCAATGACCGGAAATCAAAACATTTATTAGTGATCATTACGTATGTTATGACCTTAATATTCCTAAACACACAATAAATTTTATAATCTTAGAAAATTGGAAATAACCAAAGAAAATGATACTCTATGCATCTCAGCACTCCCAGAATCTTGAGTTTCGAGGTTTCCCAGTGGGGGTGCAGTTGGGCCTATCAAATGGGTCCTGAAGACACAATGGCAGCTGGAAGATCCTTCAGCAAGATGGCCACAGTAACAAGTGAGGGATGTGCAGTATGTGTGTTAGTAATAGGATACATGTAGAGATATATATGGGACGTTATGGAGGAGCTTCATGATAGTAGTTGTTTAACACGGCATGGTAGAGTGTACTATAATGAGTAAAGTAGAATCTAGAAGGAGTGAGTTCAGTCTAGTCATAGACGATTTGGATAGAAGTCCTAGGAACACAATTGGTCATAGAAGAAGTTCAGAGGTTCGGAAGTAAGTTTAGCTCATGAAGATTTGAAGTGTCTAAGTCTGTGAAGTCCGTTGAAGTGTTGAAGTCTGAGGGTGTTTGGCACTTTTATACCATTATACCAATAACAATCCTTTGTTTCAAGGGACCCTCCCACCAGGACTTGTTGATTGGCCGGTGGAGAATTGTGCGTACCTAGAGGACCATCCATCTCACCTATCCACTGGGGACAGTCAGGTATCACAAATATTGGTGTCTTAATGATGAGTCATAATTTGATTGGAAACCAAAATGTCTTTAGGTATGAAATATATACGTCCTATTGAAGTCTATGTATCCACTACTAATTCACTTCATTGAGTGGGATGCAATAGCCTAACCATTACTGAAAGATGATTTTCCCTTGATAAAGTGTCAGTAATGCTGCCTTTTGATCAGAGTCTCTGTTGGTATCAACTTTATATTTCCAATGTCTCGGCTCTCAGCGCAACGGGTCACATGAACTGGGATAAACCCTTTATTGACCTGCCTAAGGTTGTAGGAATTGGGGGAAAAGACCGGACAGACTCAGGATTTAAATCCTCATGAGATTTGCAATAGCTATTGTGACATTTCCAGGAGGGTCTGTTTGTTCATCACACTTTCCAAGGTATTGTGTGAGCTTTCAGACAAATCAGGTTTTGGTTATCCCCACTTCCAGGACCTCGTATCATGTTCCACCTGCAGACCTCCCAGTAGTGGTGGGACACCGTATAATGAAGTCTCCTGGCTCTCCCATAGACAATGGGACTTGTTTAGATGACATACAACACCTGCAAGGGTCTTAGAATGACCACAATCACATCCCACCGTTGTCTTTTCTGGAGGACTTTGTTTCATCACCTGTAGAAGGTCACATAGTGATCTTTGCGTCGGGAACCACGTTCTTCCACTCATTGTGTGGTGTGTGTGATGGTAATCTCTGGAAAATATCCCATGAATAGTCCCCGAGAATGTTACACCCTGACAGGTCAGCCCAGGGATTCACAATTTTGGGATAATATCATTTTCTTCATAACCATTCTCCCAAAAAGTCACTACAGTAGGAAGGTCGGAGGAGCCATTTTCCTAGTTCCCTTGAGGGTGGAACTTGTAAGCCTCCTCAGAGACCAGAGCTCCTGATGTGGAGCGGAGTCCTGGTTTGGGGGAGGCCAATCAGCTCCTGGTCTAGTAATCCTCTTTGTCTTTGTATTTTAGTCCATGGCGGGAGATGAGGAAAACCTCCAAAGGATTGTCTCACTTTGTCTCCAGACTGGAAAGTAGAAGTATGAGGGACATCACACAGTTATAGTCCAGGAGAAAAACCCGGCTCCCTCCAATGTCCATCCGGCACCACCCCAGTGTAGATGGGACCATCAGGATTCCTCGTATCCTGGAGGAACCTCAGGACATGTGCGGGGACCGGGCCGGCCTTCCAACAGGGAAGAGGTTCTCCTGTCCTGAGTGTGGGAAATGTTTCCAATTTAAATCCAATCTTAAATCAGCATAATAAAATCTCACACGGTGGGAGAAGTCGTATTCCTGCCCTGAGTGCGGGAAATGTTTCCAATATAAATCCCGTCTTAATGTGCATATTAAGATGTCACACGGGAGAGAAGCCGTATTCCTGTCCTTAGTGCGGGAAATGTTTCCAATATAAATATCCCGTCTTAATGTGCATATCAGATCTCACACGGGAGAGAAAGCCGTATTTCCTGTCCTGAGTGCGGGAAATGTTTTCCTAATATAAATTCCATCTTAATAGGCATGAAAGAGCCACATGGGAGAGAAGCCATATTCCTGTCCTGAGTGCTGGAAATTGTTTCCATCCAATATAAATCCCGTCTTAATAAGCATGAAGAGAGCTCACACGGGAGAGAACCGTATTCCTGTCCTGAATGCGGGAAATTGATTCCAATATAAATCCGTCTTAATGTGCATATCAGATCCTCACACGGGAGATAAGCCGTATTCCTGTTCTGAGTGCGAGAAATGTTTCCAATATAAATCCAATCTTATTGAGCATATAAGAATCTCACACGGGAGAGAAGCCGTATTCCTGTTCTGAGTGCGGGAAAAATGTTTTTCAAAGAAGTCCTATCATCACTCACATCAAAGATCTCACACGGGGGAGAAGCCGTATTCCTGTCCTGAGTGAGGGAAATGTTTTTCAAAGAAGTCCTATCTCGTTTCACTCGCATCAAAGATCTCACACGGGGGAGAAGCCGTATTTCTGTCCTGAGTGCGGGAAATGTTTTTTCACAGAAGTCCCATCTTCACTCACATCAAAGATCTCACACGGGGAGAAGCCGTATTCCTGTCTTGAGTGCGGGAAAATGTTTCCAATATAAATCCAATCTTATTGAGCATATAAGATCTCACACGGGAGAGAAGCCGGTATTCCTGTTCTGAGTGCGGGAAATGTTTTTCAAAGAAGTTCCTATCATCACTCACATCAAAGATCTCACACGGGGGAGAAGCCGTATTCCTGTCCTGAGTGCGGGAAATGTTTTTCAAAGAAGTCCTATCTTCACTCGCATCAAAGATCTCACACGGGGGAGAAGCCGTATTTCTGTCCTGAGTGCGGGAAATGTTTTTCACAGAAGTCCCAATTCTTCACTCACATCAAAGATCTCACACGGGGGAGAAGCCGTATTCCTGTCTTGAGTGCGGAAAATTTTTCCAATATAAATCCAATCTTATTGAGCATATAAGATCTCACACGGGAAGAGAAGCCGTATTCCTGTTCTGAGTGCGGGAAATGTTTTTTCAAAAGAAGTCCTATCATCACTCACATCAAAGATCTCACAACGGGGGAGAAGAAGCCGTATTCCTGTCCTGAGTGCGGGAAATGTTTTTCAAAGAAGTCCTATCTTCACTCGCATCAAAGATCTCACACGGGGGAGAAAGCCGTATTCTCTGTCCTGAGTTAGCGGGAAATGTTTTTCACAGAAGTCACCATCTTCACTCACATCAAATATCTCACACGGGGGAGAAGCCGTATTCCTGTCTTGAGTGCGGAAAATGTTTCCAATATAAATCCAAACTTATTGAGCATATAAGAATCTCACACGGGGGAGAAGCCGTATTCCTGTTCTGACTGCGGGAAATGTTTTGTAGAAAAATCAACACTTATCATACATCAGAAGGTCTCACAGGGGGGAGAAGCCACATTCCTGTTCCTGAGTGTGGAAAATGTTTTTCAAAGAAGTCCTATCTTTCACACACATCAAAGATCTCACACGGGGGAGAAGCCGTATTCCTGTCCTGAGTGCGAGAAATGTTTTTCAACGAAGTCCAATCTTCACAAACATCAGAGATCTCACACGGGGGAGAAGCCATGTTCCTGTCCTGAGTGCGGGAAATGTTTTTCCAGCGAAGTCCTCTCTTTTACAAACATCAAAGATCTCACACGGGAAGAAGCCGTATTCCCTGTCCTGAGTGCGGGAAATGTTTCCAATATAAATCTGATCTTAATATGCATGAAAGATCTCACACGGGGGAGAAGCCGTATTCCTGTTCTGAGTGCGGGAAAAATGTTTCCAATCGAAATCTAAACTTAATGTGCATATAAGATCTCTCACACGGGGAGAAGCCGTAATTTTCCTGTTCTGAGTGCGGGAAATGTTTCCAATCTAAATCTAAACTTAATGTGGCATAAAAGATCTCACACGGGGGAGAAGCCGCATTCCTGTTCTGAGTGCGGGAAATGTTTCCAATCTAAATCTAAACTAAATGTGCATATAAATCTCACACGGGGGAGAAGCCGTATTCCTGTTCTGAGTGCGGGAAATGTTTTGTAGAAAAATCAATACTTATCAAACATCAGAGGTCTCACACAGGGGAGAAGCCATATTCCTGTCCTGAGTGCGGGAAATGTTTTGCAGGAAAATCAGCACTTATCATACATCAGATGTCTCACACAGGGGAGAAGCCACATTCCTGTCCTGAGTGTGGGAAACTGTTTCCAATCTAAATCTCAACTTAATGTGCATAAAAGATCTCACATGGGGGAGAAAGCCGTATTCCTGTTCTGAGTGCGGGAAATGTTTTGTAGCAAAATCAACCCTACTTTCATACATCAACAGGTCTCACACGGGATGAACAAGCCATATTCCTGTCCTGACTGTGGGAAATGTTTTTCCTATAAGTTCTATCTTTCCAGACATCAGAGATCTCACACTGGAGAGAAGCCGTATTCCTGTCCTGAGTGCGGGTGAAAATGTTTTTCACAGAATTCCTATCTTCACATGCATCAGAGGTCTCACACGGGGGAGAAGCCACATTTTTGTCCTGAGTGCGGGAAATGTTTCCAATACTAAATCTCAACTTAATGTGCATAAAAAGATCTCACACGGGGGAGAAGCCGTATTCCTGTCCTGAGTGTGGGAAAAATGTTTTTCCTATAAGTTCTATCGTTCCACACATCAGAGATCTCACACGGGGGAAAAGCCGTATTCCTGTCCTGAGTGCGGGAAATGTTTCCAATATAAATCTCAACTTAATGTGCATAAAAGATCTCACACACGGGGGAGATAGAAGCCGTATTCCTGTCCTGAGTGAGGGAAATGTTTTTCTATAAGTTCTATCTTTCCACACATCAGAGATCTCACACGGGGAGAAGCCACTTTCCTGTCCAGAGTGAGGGAAATGTTCCTCACTGAAGTCCTGTCTTCCTGTACATCAGGAATTATATCGTGGTAGACAGATCAGACCGGGGTCAGTCCTTATTGGGGACGGAATGGGGAAAGATGGGGGGAGGGCCTAATGGCAGATGGTAAGAAGGTTCCCAAGTTACAAACAAACAGTGGAAATTGGTACCATTTGTATGAGAATAAAAAATACACAAAATCCGTGTGAACAAGGTATCAGTGAATGAAGGTGTCAATGAATGAAGGAGGTATCAGTGAATGAAGGAAGTATCAGTGATTGGACAAGGTGTCAGTGAATGAAGGAGGTGTCAGTGAATGAACAAGGGTGTCAGTGAATGAAGGAGGTGTCAGTGAATGGGAGGAGGTGTCAGTGAATGGACAAGGTGTCAGTGAATGAAGGAGGTGTCAGTGAATGAAGGAGGTGTCAGTGAATGGGAAGTGTTTTTTCCCCAATGCCAGAAGTCAGCCCAGCACAATAGGTGAGTTGGAAGGTTTGGTGAATGAAGAGAACTAGGATTGAATTGGTATTGCTGAATCTTGGCTTCATTCCTCACATGACTGGGCCATTCATATTCCTGGCTAGGTTCTCTTTCGGAGAGACGGGGGAAATAGGAAAGGGGGTGGAGTCTGTCTGGAATAGGAAATGGGGTGGGGTCTGCCTGTAATAGGAAAGGGGGTGGAGTCCTGCCTGTAATAGGAAAGGGGTGGAGTCTGTCTCTATGTGAGGAAGTGATCTCAGCGAGTGTGAGAGGACCTAGTTGATGGAGGCTGAAGTATTAATGTGTGATGTGTGATGAGGCTGAAGTATTATGGGTGGAGCTGCACTTGGGGGGCGGTACTACAAAGGTCATCATTGGAGTTTTGTTATAGGCCTTCCAGTGTTAATGAGGAGGGGGAGACTCCTGCTCCTCCCACAGATGGAAAGGGCGGGGACAATGATAATAATGAGGGATGGTAACTACCCGGAAACTGACTGGAGTATTGGGACTGCAGGAACAGTTTAAAGGGCAAAAATGTATATAAACCTACTACAGGACATTGTATGGTTCAGTTCATAGAGGCCCCCAACTAGGAATGATGCTCTGCCGGACCTGTGTCATTTAGAGGCCCCAACTAGGAATGATGCTCTGCTGGACCTGTGTCATAGAGGCCCCAACTAGGAATGATGCTCTGCCGGACCTGTGTCATAGAGGCCCCAACTAGGAATCATGCTCTGCTGGACCTGGTTCATAGAGGCCCCAGCTAGGAATGATGCTCTGCTGGACCTGGTCATAGAGGCCCCAGCTAGGAATGATGCTCTGCTAGACCTGTGTCATAGAGGCCCCAACTAGAATGATGCTCTATAATATAAATAAAGATGCGGCGCGTATATCACAAGTAATGAAAAGAAAATGGAAATTATCCAAGGGTGTCAATATAGTGATCATAGGTGATTAATGTGATCCTGAACAATAAGCAGAGTAACATGCAGTGCAAAAACAGTCTTTGTGTAATTTCTCTCCTTCAAAGTGCTGATTCCATGCGGTGAGCGTGAAAAAGGATAAGACTGTGCACTCACCAGATGCACCGAGCGTAACTGCGCATTTAGAGATGAATTATCTCTGAAAGATCCACTGGTAGTTCTTTAAGGTCAGGTCAAATCAGATATTCCTCCACCCGCTGGATGTTGATGATAATCCACAGTCTCTCTCAAAGATGGACTTCTACAGGTGATATGTGACTCACCAAGGGGCCACAAAGAAAGGAGACCAATAGCGTGATAACGTTTTAAAAGATTTTATTCTAAGCAGTATACATGGGTGGGATAAATGAACAAAACAAACACTGACCATGAGGTGTGGATGATAACAACGATGGTCAGTGTTTGTTTTTGTTCATTTATCCCCACCCATGTCTATACTGCTTAGAAATAAAATCTTTTTTAAAACGTTATCACGCTATTGGTCTCCTTTCTTTGTGGCCCTTGGTGAGTCACATATCCCTGTAGAGCCATCTTTGAGAGAGACTGTGGATTATCATCAACATCCAGCGGGTGGAGGAATATCTGATTTGACCTGACCTTAAAGAACTACCAGTGGATCTTTCAGAGATATAATTCATCTCTAAATGCGCAGTTACGCTGTGCATCTGGTGAGTGCACAGTCTTATCCTTTTTCACGCTCACCGCATGGAATCAGCACTTTGAAGGAGAGAAATTACCACAAAGACTGTTTTTGCACTGCATGTTACTCTGCTTATTGTTCAGGATCACATTAATCACCTATGATCACTATATTGACACCTTGGATAATTTCCATTTTTCTTTTCATTACTTGTGATATTAGCGCCGCATTCTTTTATATTATATGCTTTTGTAAGGTTTATTGGTATCCTTTTTGATGCTGTGGCTGCTTTAGTTTTTCTAGCGCTCGCAACTTTTTTTACATTTGCATTAGGATATATACCATTATATTGCTGAGCAGCTTGATTTTTTCTGCTTACCTACATTATGGCAGATATTTTTGAGATTCGGTCCATGAGAAAGGATATACCTGATGATGTGTTTATTATTGATCATGATACAGAAGACCTTAGGGGTCTGTTTATGCATTTACATAATCTAACGTCAGCAGAAATCAGGACACTTTGAACATCTCCTTCCTTGAAAGATACATTAAGGAGGGGGCATGGTCCCACGCTCACTCAGATGGGAAGTGTCCCCCAGAGACTGACGATATAAATGGTACTGTGGAATGGTACCAATTTTTTAACTCAACTGGGTTGGATTTACTCAAATTTTTGATTTTGAGAAAGAAGAAAAAACTGACCCATCTCGATATAGAGATCAATAAAATACGTGAAAAAACTGTTGCCTTATAAAGATAAGGAGGAATATAAAGACCGAATCTAACAAACTAAAAGTATTCATGGATAATTTAGATCAAGAACAAAGAATTAAGAAAACGCAAAAAATATGCGAGGGATCATAAAGACTATTCTGAAAGTCAAGTTTTTATGGCAAACTAGAAAAGAGAAAAGTATCTAATACTTCACAGTATAAAATCATACTGTTCCTCCACAAACTCCAAAGCCATATGGAGCCAATCAAGATCTCTCCCACAACAGGGACATCATAGAACACCTAAAAGACCCTATAACAACCATGGGTATAATATACCTACTGATAATAGATATACACCCCTTTACCCCTTTCCCGACCAGAATGTTGGGTATAGAGACTATGGGGATACCCCAAACAAGGACATGGGAATAGAAATCATAAGGGTCCCACTAAGTATGCACGTGATTCTCAGAATAGACCATATCAAAATTACACAAATAATTATCAGAGACCTAATATCCAGCATTTTCAACCAAGAAATAATGGTAGGACACCGCAGAGATCCAACAATAATGGAAGGAACCCTGGATACAGACCGCTCAAAACGACGGTCAACAATATAATAATATTAATTACATGCAACCTCCCCCAAATGATCCTAATTACCATCACACTGGATGGAGAGATAACAACTATGCACCAGCCCATTTTTTTAGAGGAGGACAGGGTCCGCAAAAGAAGTATCCAACCAGAGGAAAGAGAGGAGGCAAGAGGGTCAACAAACCCAAAAAAAACGGAAAAATGTAAAAGGGAAAGGGATTTTCAATTTGAGTGATACTACATTATCACCTCAAGAATTGAATCTACTAGATAGGGGTTTGAAGTTTGCACCTGAAAATAAACTTAACAAATTTCAAACCTATATTGATGTGCAAAAATTTGTAAGGCAGATATCTCTTAAAAAATATTTTATTGAACAATCCCGTAGAACGTAATTATTCCAAAGAGACATTTAATTCAAATCTTAGGAATGCTTCGTTATATATAATCCTCCTCCACAATCCCAAAATCATGTGAACATATTTAAAGATATGGTATTAAAGGATCTCGCTGCGATTAAAATTAAGGATAACTACAAATATGATAATACAAGAATGGCTATAGATTCCCTGTTGAAGAAAAAGGATCTAGTCATACGTACCGTCCCGGCTGATAAGGGTGGAGGTGTAGTAGTATTGAACAAAAAGGATTATATACAAGAGGTATACAATATATTGAGTGATATAACAATACATATCATCTGTTACGGAGTGACCCTTTAAAACAGTATAAGAAATCTCTTAAATCTCTCATTAAACAGGGATTTGATGATCATATATTTAAATAAAAAAGAGAGAGATTTTTTATGCCCCCCACCTGTCCAAGATTGCCTATTATGTATATACTCCCTAAGATGCATAAAAGCCTTACACATCCTCCGGGGAGACCAATCATTAGTGGGATAGGCTCTCTATGTTCAAAAGTAGGGCAATATATAGACCATTTTTTACAGCCTTTAGTTACTAAAAACTCCTTCCTACCTTAGGGACACTAAACAGGTCCTTCAAGACATTAAGAATTTAACCACAGAACCTTCCACATTTTTGGTGACGGCAGATGTCGCATCATTATATTCGAATATTAAAACATGATGACGGTATGCAAGCGGTTGAATTTTATTTGAAGGATCTTAATGAAATGCCTGCCTCACAGAAAGTTTTTATTCTGGATCTTTTACAGTTCGCAATGACCAAAAACTACTTTTGGTTTGACGGTAAATTTTATCTACAGACCACTGGTGTTGCGATGGGAGCGAAGTTCGCTCCAGCCTGGCCAATTTGTTTATGGACCAGGTGGAGAAGAAGATATCATTTATTCCCCCCTTGCGACTGGCCTGAGTTATATTTTTATAGAAGGTACATTGATGATATCCTATTAATTTGGAAAGGGGACGAACAGGCACTTATTAACTTTTTTATTACTTTGAATAATAACACACAAAATATTAAATTGACTTATGAATATAGCACAGTGAGTATCAACTTTTTAGATTTAACATTAATAAATTATGAAGGGTCCATTATCACATTACTAAATCTTTTTTTAAGCAAAACGGGACCGTAATGGCTATATTCCTGGGTCGATAGCTGCCACCATCCGGCATGGCTCTCTAACATTCCTAAGGGCCAGTTTTTGAGGATCCGTCGTAAACTGTACAAATCTTGAAACGTATTTTGCCCAAGCAGATATAAATTAAAAGAGAGATTCATTGAAAAAGGTTATGATGAATCCTCACTCACATGCACTTTAACATCGGTTGCTAATATGAATAGAGATTTGATGTTTAGTAATAATATGGGACAGCAATCTGCTAAGGTTGTCCGTTTGTCACAACTTTTTCGTCCCAGTACAAAAGTGTCACAAAGATTATTAGAAATAATTGGAGAAAATTCTCATGGCAGACCCAGTGCTCACAAAAATCTTACCATCTAGACCGGGAAATTACATTTAGAAAAGCCATCTCTTTGAGAAATAGAAATAGCGCCTAATGTAATAACCCTCCTTCTAAGATCCAGCTTTTTTAATGACTTAGTGGGTTTCTTTCCATGTAACAAATGTGTAATCTGCACTTGTAGTAGCCATAGAAAAAGGAGGATTGATCAATTTGCCTCTACATCTACTAATAAGCAATATGACATTAGGAGTTTTATATCATGTAATACTAGATATGTGGTATATTTACTCCAATGTCCGTGTTCTAAACAATATATAGGCCGCACTACAAGAAGGTTGCGAGACCGTTTAAGGGAACACGTTTATAATATAAAACGTGGATTTAAGGAACACTCTCTTTCAAAGCACTATAGGCTTTGCCATAATAGAGACCCATCATCGCTCAAATTTACAGCTATAGATGTTGTACATCACCATTGGAGGGGTATTAATAAGAAAAAAGCTGTTTCTCAACTGGAGACAAAGTGGATATTTGAGATGGGATCTATGCATCCCAGAGGGTTTAAACATTGATATAGATATCAACTGTTTTATAGACAATAGCTGACATTTTGAAATACGTTTTTTATCTCCAGCTTTATCTCCATTTTTTATCTCCATTTTTTATCTCCATTTTTCCTATTCGTATAGATTTAAAGATCTCTGTGTACCTTTTATATTTTATCTTTTGATTCTTCACATATATATTTGTACGCACATATATATATGTATGGTTTTTGGTCATTGTGATTTTTAATATTTTTAATATTTTAATATTTTTAATATTTTTTGTATTTTGATACACATTTTTTATAACCAATATATAGAGTATTTTTAGGGCATTATGCATACTTTGGTTACTATTATATTAAAGATTTACATTCTATATGCATATATCATGACATGTATTGAATATTAATTATAGTTTTAAGATGTGTTATGAAGTTATTATTGAGTATATTTATATTTCATATTTATTGTTGTTTATAATGTGTATGTCATCAACATCACCAAGATTTACCTACAATGAGTTTATATACTCTATGTCTTGATGAGGAGCTTTTAACATTACATATATTCCATATTGATCCCGCACATGCGCAGTGGTTCGTCTGCGACGGCATTTATTTACTAATTATTTGCATTTATATTGACGGACTTTAGAGTTCAGGAAGCTTCTGGCATCGCTTATTGAAGTTTTATGTAAACCTTCGGGGTATTTTTCTTATGTTTATTGTAAGTTTCCCTGGTGATTCAGTGACACTCACAGATGATTGTAAAAATGGCGCCCGCGCATGTGAGATCATATCGGTCTCCGGCAATATGGCGCCTGATATGGAGACATATCTCTTATGAAAAATGGCGCGGTCGTAATGCGCATGCGCCATTTACGGTTTATAATGGACGCTGTCACACAAGGACGCTGAGGCTTATTCCCTTTTTGATGATGTGCGGTTAGCACGAAACGCGTCAGGGTAGGAGCTACAGCGTCATTATCTTCTTGCCGCCGGCACCATGGAGGTCCCGGCGGCCATCTTTTAATCCACCTCATGGTCAGTGTTTGTTTTGTTCATTTATCCCCACCCATGTATACTGCTTAGAATAAAATCTTTTAAAACGTTATCACGCTATTGGTCTCCTTTCTTTGTGGCCCTTGGTGAGTCACATATCACCTGTAGAGCCATCTTTGAGAGAGACTGTGGATTATCATCAACATCCAGCGGGTGGAGGAATATCTGATTTGACCTGACCTTAAAGAACTACCAGTGGATCTTTCAGAGATAATTCATCTCTAAAATGCGCAGTTACGCTGTGCATCTGGTGAGTGCACAGTCTTATCCTTTTTCACGCTCACCGCATGGAATCAGCACTTTGAAGGAGAGAAATTACCACAAAGACTGTTTTTGCACTGCATGTTACTCTGCTTATTGTTCAGGATCACATTAATCACCTATGATCACTATATTGACACCTTGGATAATTTCCATTTTCTTTTCATTGCTTGTGATATAGCGCCGCATCTTTTATATTATATGCTTTTGTAAGGTTTATTGGTATCCTTTTTGATGCTGTGGCTGCTTTAGTTTTTCTAGCGCTCGCAACTTCTTTTTACATTTGCATTAGGAATGATGCTCTGCTGGACCTGTGTCATAGAGGCCCCAGCTAAGAATGATGCTCTGCTGGGCCTGTGTCATAGAGGCCCCAGCTAAGAATGATGCTCTGCTGGACCTAGGTCAACTAGAGGCCCCAACTAGGAATGATGCTCTGCTGGACCTGACCTGCGTTATAGAGGCCCCAACTAGGAATGATGCTCTGCTGGACCTGACCTGCGTTATAGAGGCCCCAACTAGGAATGATGCTCTGCTGGACCTGGTCATAGAGGCCCCAACTAGGAATGATGCTCTGCTGGACCTGTGTCATAGAGGCTCCAACTAGGAATGATGCTCTGCTGGACCTGTGTCATAGA
>CATNWA010004311.1:0-15614 GCA_951230385.1 Staurois parvus | reverse complement strand
TGAAAATTGTCAGCCTACAGAGTACTGAATTCAAGGACACACCCTGAAAATCAAAGTGATGCAGCAGGCGAGTCCATTTTGCTGAAATTTCATTGCAGCAACTCAGAATGGTCCTCAGTAGTTTGTATGTCCCCACGTGCTTGTATGCATGCCTGACAATGTTGGGGCATGCTCTTGAGACAATGGATGGTGTCCTGGGGTATTTCCTCCATTAACTGGACCAGGGCATCACTGAGCTCCTGGACAGTCTGAGGCGCAGCCTAGCAGCAGCAGATGGACTGAAACATGATATCCCAGAGGTGTTCTACTGGATTTAGGTCAGGCGAGCTTGGGGGCCATTCAGTGGTATCAATTCATTCATCCTCCAGGAACTGCCTGCCTATTCTCACCACATGAGGCCAGGTATTGTCGTGCACCAGGAGTAACCCAAGACCCACTGCACCAGCGTAGGGTCTGACAATGGGTCCAAAGATTTCATCCCGATACCTAATGGCAGTCAGGGTGCCATTGTCTAGCCTGTAGAGGTCTGTGTGTCCCTCCATGGATATGCCTCCCAAGATCATCACTGACCCACGGCTTCTCCAGACCCTTTCACATCTGTCACATGTGCTCATGGTGAACCTGCTCTCATCTGTGAAAAGCACAGGGCGGCAGTGGTGGACCTGCCAATTCTGGTGTTCATTAGCAAATGCCAATTGAGCACTATGGTGTCGGGCAGTGAGCACAGGGCCCACTAGAGGATGTCGGGCCCTCAGGCCACCCTCATGAAGTCTGTTTTTGATTGTTTGGTTAGATACATTCACAGCAATGGCCTGCTGGAGGTCATTTTGTAGGGCTCTGGCAGTGCTCATCCTGTTCCTTCTTGCACAAAGGAGCAGATACTGATCCTGTTGATGGTTAAGGACCTTCTACGGCCCTGTCCAGCTCTCCTAAAGTAACTGCCTGTCTCCTGGAATCTCCTCCATGATCTTGAGACTGTATTGGGAGACAAAGCAAACTTTTTGGCAATGGTACATATTGATGTGCCATCCTGGAGGAGTTGGACTGCCTGTGCGACCTCTGTAGGGTCCAGGTACGGCCTCATGCTACCAGTAGTGACATTGACCCTAACCAAATGCAAAACTAGTGAAAAACAGTCAGAAAAGATGAGTAGGGAAAAAATGTCAGTGGCCTCCACCTCTAAAACTATTCCTGTTTTGGGGGTCATCTCTTTGTTGCCCATCTAGTGCCCCTGTTGTTAATTTAATTAACAACAAATTAACTGAAAATGATTAACAACCCCCTCTGCTACTTAACTGACCAGATCAATATCCCAGGAGTTTAATTGACTTGAAGCTATACGCTGATTAAACAGTGTTCCTCTACAATTTTTTGAGCAGTGTATATTTTTGCGGCATCATAAGTAATGATGAAGGTATTGGCCAATTGAAAGAGCTATAGCTGAAATATTAACATCTCTGTGGACCATACGTGATACAGTGCTTACCCCCAAAGGGGCAGCTGAATATGACCCAGGTCTTCCTTACCAGCACGGCGGCTACCAGTCCCACAAGCACAGATCCAAGCACACTGACAATACAGGTTCAGTTTATGGGATGTCTATTTATAATTTATTACTGAAGAACAGAAGAAGGGTTTAGGGTCAAAGGATACTCCAAAATGATAACAGCAAACCATGGGAGGACAAACGTATTAGTAGAAAATCTTTACTAAAGTAGCACACACTACAGTACCAAATTGAGTCTTACTCACAATCTCCTAGGAGCTTTCTGACACCTAGTATCCACATGTAAATCCTCAGTGAGGGAGATAAAAGATCCTTCTCCAGACCAGGACTTTAGGACAGTACCCTCCAGGCCCTCAGCCCAGGCTTTGCTGAGGCCCAGACAGCAATCTCTTGTCTCAGTAGCTCTCTCCTAAGGGTAGCAGCTTCAGAAGAACTGGAAACCTCCCTAGAGAGGAAAGAACGCTTTGACAGCGCCTCACAAACATAGGGAAGGCCACAGGGAAGCCATAGTGTCAGTATATTAAAAGCTGTTACAGGGAAAGGATAAGAAAGCTGAAAAATTTCACAGGTAGAAATCAGGGTCAGTTAGGAAACCATACTTTAAATCAGATTGCTAGCTTTCTGTGCAATCACCGAACTCTGCTGCCTTTTTGTTCTTAATATTGGGACCTTTTTTTCATTTTAAGAAAGTGCAAGAGCAATGTATACCTAAACTACCCAAATAATACCACTCACATTTACCACATTCCCCCATCCCCATAGAAAAAATAAAAGTTAGGCATATGCCAGTTAGGCTCATAAACCTGTCTGGCTGTTAGCCAATTTTACATTGCTGTATCATTTTGAATCTATTTTTTCCTAATTTGTTTTTAACCCCTTGCTCTCCAGAGGACTTACCCCCCTTCCTGACCAGGCCATTTGTTGTGACACGGCGCTGCATTACTTTAAACTGACAATTGCGTGGTCATGAAATGAAATTTATGTCCTTTTTTTCCCACAAATTGAGCTTTCTTTTGGTGATATTTGATTGCCTGTGCTTTATATTTTTTTGCGCTATAAACCAAAAAAAAACAACAATTTTGAAAAAAAAAAATATTTTTTACTTTTTGCTATAAATCATATCCAGTTAAAAATGTAAAAAAAATGTAATTTCATCATAAATTTTGGCCAAAATGTATTCTGCTCCATGTCTTTGCTAAAAAAAAAGTCCCAATACGTGTAAATGAATTGGTTTACAAATGGCGGTATATAAACTGGATTTTTTTTTTATACTAGTAATGGCGGCGATCGGTGACTTATAGCGGGACTGCGGCGGACATTCTAACACTGGGGGGAACTGACTAACTGCCACTGACATCACCAGTGACACTAATACAGTGATCAGTGCTAATAACTGGGCAGGAAGGGGTTAACATCTGGGGTGATTAAAGGGTTAAC
This sequence comes from Staurois parvus, assembly GCA_951230385.1. Classification (NCBI taxonomy): domain Eukaryota; kingdom Metazoa; phylum Chordata; class Amphibia; order Anura; family Ranidae; genus Staurois; species Staurois parvus. The sequence continues at coordinate 12,670 of CATNWA010004311.1, read as the reverse complement.
TGTATGCTTTGTGCTGTTTTATTATTTTGTCTGTGTGTGCTTTACTGTGTAAGCACTCTGCTTTGTATTGTTCTGATATGCAGAGCAATACAAATCAGTGTGCTGGTTCTGATAGGGGAGAGAGCTGTATTGTTTACATACAGACCTCTCCTCTGTCAGTGTTCCCCCAGCGATCACCGGGTGCCGTCGGGGAATCTTCGGCTGGGACCCGGTGATTGATAGCTGGAGCTGCCAATGATGGCGCGGGTAGGGCGGTATGCATGCACCCCCTACAAAATCACATATACATACACACACATATACAGTCATGGCCGAAATTGTTGGCACCCTTGATATTTTTCCTGAAAATCAAGTATTTCACACAAAAAAAGGTATTGCATTAACACATGTTTTGCTATACACATGTTTATTCCCTTTGTATGTATTGGAACAAATATAAAACAGAGGCAGAAAAGCAAATATGACATAATGTCACACAAAACCCCAAAAATGGGCTGGACAAAAGTATTGGCACCCTTAACTTAATATTTGGTTGCACACCCTTTGGAAAACATAACTGAAATCAGTCGCTTCCTATAACCATCAATAAGCTTCTGACACCTCTCACCCGGAATTTTGGACCACTCTTCCTTTGCAAACAGCTCCAGGTCTCTCTTATTGGAAGGACACCTTTTCCCAACAGCAATTTTAAGATCTCTCCACAGGTGTTCAATGGGATTTAGATCTGGGCTCATTGCTGGCCACTTCAGAACTCTCCAGCGCTTCTTTGCCATCCATTTCTGAGTGCTTTTTGACGTATGTTTGGGGTCATTGTCCTGCTGGAAGACCCAGGATCTTGGACGCAAACCCAGCTTTCTGACACTGGGCCCTACAGTGCGACCCAAAATCCTTTGGTAATCCTCAGATTTCATGATGCCTTGCACACAGTCAAGGCACCCAGTGCCAGAGGCAGCAAAACAACCCCAAAACATCATTGAACCTCCACCATATTTTACCGTAGGTACTGTGTTTTGTTCTTTGTAGGCCTCATTCCGTTTTCGGTAAACAGTAGAATGATGTGCTTTACCGAAAAGCTCTATCTTGGTCTCATCTGTCCACAAGACGTTTTCCCAGAAGGCTTTTGGCTTACTCAAGTACATTTTGGCAAACTGTAGTCTTGCTTTTTTATGTCTCTGTGTCAGCAGTGGGGTCCTCCTGGGTCTCCTGCCATAGCGTTTCATTTCATTTAAATGTCGACGGATAGTTCGCGCTGACACTGATGCTCCCTGAGCCTGCAGGACAGCTTGAATGTCTTTGGAACATGTTTGGGGCTGCTTATCCACCATCCGGACTATTCTGCGTTGCAATCTTTCATCAATTTTCCTCATCCGTCCACGACCAGGGAGATTAGCTACAGTGCCATGGGTTGCAAAACTTCTTGATAATGTTGCGCACTGTGGACAAAGGCAAATCTAGTTCTCTGGAGATGGACTTGTAACCTTGAGATTGTTGATATTTTGCCACAATTTTGGTTCTCAGGTCCTCAGACAGTTCTCGTCTCCTCTTTCTGTTGTCCATGCTTAGTGTGGCACAGACAGACACACAAATGCAAAGGTTAAGTGAACGTCTCTCCTTTTTATCTGCTTTCAGGTGTGATTTCTATATTGCCCACACCTGTTACTTGCCCCAGGTGAGTTTACAGGAGCATCACATGCTTGTAACATTCTTATTTATCCGCAGTTGTGAAAGGGTGCCAATACTTTTGTCCAGCCCATTTTTGGAGGTTTGTGTGACATTATGTCGAATTTGCTTTCTTTCCTCCCTTTTTTTGTTTTGTCCCAATACACACAAAGGGAATAAACATGTGTATAGCAAAACATGTGTTAATGCAATACGTTTCGTGAGCAAGTAAACCCAACATTTCAGATTCCTGATATGTGCCTGCTGTACCATGCACTTGAATGAAAAAGTATCCTGTTTTGTATTGCTTCTTTTGTGTGAAATACCTTGTATTCTTGCCAATCCCTCCGCTTCCCTATTAAAAACTGACCACACTAGGTATGAGAGCACAGCATGGTCAGTCTTCTAGCTGTGCTGGAACTCAGCCTGCTCTCAGTTAATGATCAGACATGTCCCAACATCTCCCTCCCCTGCACAACCTTTCACTGGGAGGACTAGTGTGCTGATGTTTCTCCTCTTCCTCTTGTTGAGAACAGAGGGTATGTGATCACTCATAAAAAAGGGCAAAAAAGGTATTTATAATTATTTTTTTTAAAATATCTATACACAAAAGTTTTGCCTTTCATTTCTGTTTTAAACTGAATGGGCTGTTTTACAAGGTGGGGGTTCACATACACTTTAATAGAACTTGGCTAATTGTTGGTCAGTTTTGCATCAGCAAGATCAGTGACAACCTCGGCAACCTACTGGTTGATTTTTATTATTTGATGACAAAGCATGTGTGGCTGTTAAAACTACCTAAAAAATGTTCTATGTAAGCCAAGCTAATTGTAAAAAAAAAAAAAAAAGTAGTCCCACAGCCAAAATGCTACAAGCATATGCTTATGCTGGAACTGTGCATGGAAATTGTACTGCTCCTAACACCACATACAGTTTTAAGGCATCCCCAAAGTAAGTCATTTAAAGGATTTGTCCATTCTCAATGTTGCACATGAAGCTACATAGAAAAACCCTCTCCCTAATGTCGTTTGTACACGCTTTACCCCCACCCTATAGCAGTTTTACTGATACAGTGCAGCTCTCCTGTGCAAAATCATATATATGATTTTTCACTTCCGCCCCACGGGGGCGCGTCCGTGTCACCAGCGGATCGCTTCTACCGTGAACTGTTACAGCAGAAGCTGATCTGCAAATCCTGGCGAACGGTTGTTTGCCGGCACCCACAGATCGTCGGGCAGGGAGAAAGAAAAGAGCTGTACCTATGTTACACATGTGACGGGAGGGAATGACTGATTGTGTGTCCCTGCAGAGCTAGGAACATGATCCATCACTTTCTCTTGTCCCAGCACCACCTAGTGTACACCAAGGACATAGCTAGGTACACACTTAACCCTCTGATCACCCTAGATGTTAACCCCTTTCCAACCAGTGTCATTAGTGCAGTAATCAGTGTATATGTTTAGCACTGATCACTGTATTAGTGTCACTGTTTCCCACAAAGTGTCAGCTAGTGTGAAAATGCCAGCTGCAATATCACAATCCCACAAGTTGCTGATTGCTGCAATTACTAGTATAAAAAAAAGAATTAAAATTTCCAATATATGTGCCATAGCTTGTAGACGCTATAACTTTTGTACAAACTAATTAATATACACTTATTGGTATTTTTTAATAAAAAATATGTAGCAAAATAAATTAAAACTTTTTTTAAAATTTTTATATTGGATATATTTTACAGTAGAAAATAAAAAAAATTGTTGATTTTATTTTGTTTATAACACAAAAAGTAAAAACCACAGAGGTGATCAAATTCCACCAAATTTGTGGGAAAAAAAAGCCCATAAATTTCATTTTGGGTGAAGCGCTGTGTGTGACCATACAATTGTCAGTGTAACGTAGCGCCATATTGCAAAAAATGGCCTGGTCAGGAAGGGTGGTAAATCTTCTGGAGGGCAAGTGGTTAATGTTTACCTGAGTATATGTATCCTACATCAGTGCCCAGCCTCCCATGCCTTTTTTTGAGAATATTTTACCTATCAACCACTAAAAATAGCCAGAATTTACCAAAATGATTCTCCACCTATAGAATTCGGGGTAATTCAAAGTTTAATACAGTTCTACCAAATTTCAAACAGAACCCTCTGGAAATCAAAATTGGACAGATATGCTTAACCAGTATGAGGTTTCATATATTTATTTATATGTATTTGTTATTTATATACATATATACTGTATATTCACTTGTGCAATCTACGGTAGTCTTTTATATGTGGATTGATATTTGCAAAGCATATTTTGTTTATGTGCACAGAAAAAATGGATGAAGATAACTCATAACTACCATTTTTTTATTCTATAGGCTCTTTAATCTTGGAAAATATACAGATCTGTCAGGCTTTAGTACTTTTTCAAGCCAAAAACCTGCATTTAATCGTGTGTGAAAACTGAAAAAGGTGAAAAGTCCTAAGTTTGTACTAAGTATTTGAGTATTTGAAAATAATGTATTTACTGTATCCCAGATCAATAGTACTTAGTGCAATGTAACATTATCCTTTATTATGTGATATACTTTATTGTGTGATATACTGATCCTATTTTTATCTATACCAGTGGTCTTCAAACCATGGCCCAGGGGCTGGATGCTGACCTTGCTTGACTTTATCTGGTGCACTCTTCCTCCCACTGATGCAAGGCACTATTCCTCCCATTGACACCAACATTGGGGCACTGTTTCTCACATTGATCCCAGTGATGTGGTTCTATTTCCCCCACTGATATCAATGATTTGACACTATTCCTCCCACTGACACCAATGATGGGGCACAATTCCTCCCATTGACAACAATAATGTGGCACTTTTTCTCCCACTGATACCAATGATGGGGAACTAGTCCTCCCACTGATACCAATGATGGGGCACTATTCCTCCCACTGATACCAATGATGGGGCACTATTCCTCCCACTGATACCAATGATGGGGCACTATTCCCCCCACTGATACCAATGATGGGGCACTATTCCTCCCACTGATATCAATGATGGGGCACTATTCCTCCCACTGATACCAATGATGGGGCACTATTCCTCCCACTGATACCAATGATGGGGCACTATTCCTCCCACTGACACCAATGATTGGGAACTAGTCCTCCCACTGATACCAATGATGGGGCACTATTCCTCCTACTGATACCAATGATGGGGCACTATTCCTCCCACTGATACCAATGATGTAGAACTATTCCTCCCACTGATACCAATGATGGAGCACTATCCCTCCCATTGACAACAATAATGTGGCACTTTCTCTCCCACTGACACCAATGATGGGGCACTATTCCTCCCACTGATACCAATGATGGGGCACTATTCCTCCCACTGACACCAATGATGGGACACTATTCCTCCCACTGATACCAATGATGCGGCACTATTCCTCCCACTGATACCAATGATGGGACATTATTCCTCCCACTGACACCAATGATGGGGCACTATTCCTCCCACTGACACCAATGATGGGGCACTATTCCTGGCACTGACACCAATGATGGGGCACTAGTCCTCCCACTAATACCAATGATGGGGAACTATTCCTCCCACTAACACCAATGATGGGGCACTATTCCTCCCTCTGACACCAATGATAGAGCACTATATATCCCCTCCCTAAAGCCAAAGATGCACTGTTTACTCCCACTAACACAATTTCTACTCTCAGTGGCCAGTCTGCCCCTCCTAAAGTCTGAAGGACATTAAACTGGCTCTACGTTTATAAAATTTGTAGACCCCTGGTCTATTTTAATATCATATATGAATGCCTTTGTGTCATGTCCCTCCTGTGTTATCTGGAGATGAAGGTGACTCAATGTGTAATATGTCAGATGAAATGACATGAAGTGATGAGCTGTGTGTATCTCTACTCTGTATCTCCCCCTCCCTCCCTCCTACACAGAGGATGAAGATGATTCTACTTACAGGGCGCTCTACCGGCAGAGTGTCCGGGGATCTCCGGCACTAGATTCTGCTCTCTTTATATATATAAGTTCTATGTGTAGCGAGATAAAGAGACCGACAGGGGAATACGGGAAGCGCAGATGCGCTTGACAAGATAATAACACAGAAGAGTTATTTTATTAAATCCTGCAGGAAAAAAAAGTAAACAAGTGTTGAAAACTTTATTTTCTGGGTATTTTCAGACTACATTTATGAGATAAAATATAACAATCAGAAAGTTTTAAGGCTGATACACCACAGAATGAAATTAATATTTCCAATCCAATACCAATCTGACAGTATTTATTGCATGAAATAAGAAATAAAAAGACGAAGATGACGGCTTACAAGCTTTTGGGGTCTTAACTTTCTAAACCACCATCTTAAATAACCATTACCAACAATAAGAATAAGGTGACATTGTACAAGTGAAAATTCATTTCTAGGTGGGGGGCTTGAAAACCTATGGCTGTAGATTTAAAGAGAACCTTGTGGAATATGTGCAAGGGTGAGATGTTTTGAGAATATACAGTATATACTGTTGTTACTGGATTCCGACCACATTTACTATGAGTCTTACAAAAGCGGAAGAGCATGTCAGTGAGAGTAATGCAGAAGCTCTAGCTCACCTACCTCTTTGGGAGGTTGCGCTATTATTCACTCATTGGATTCATTCTTTGCCAGAACCATACCAGGCCACATGCTCTCAACATGGAGGGTTGCTTTTGGGCAGTGGGCTCCCCCCAAAGCACCTTGTCCCTATGTTGATGGTGACAAGGGTCTCTTTCTCACAGCTGTGACCGGTGGTTGTGGGGGTCTGCAGGCTGCAGACTTATCGGACTCTGGAAGCCCCTTTTAACAAGGGGGCCCTCAGATCCCAGCCTCCCCTCATATGAATGAGTATGGGGTACATGGTACCACTGCTCATTCACAAAAGAAAGTGTAGTGTACAAAATAACAGGAGACAGTCTTTGACAAGTCCTTTACTAAAAAAAAAAAAAAATTCCCCGAAAGTAGATACAACGTTAATCACGATGCCCGCCGCCACGGCCTACACCTTCAGATAAAAAAACTCTCCACTTTCAACTGTTATAACCTTTGCTGTCCTCACTACATAGCGTTGGTGGTGAATATTCTGTGGGTGGATGCCTCTTTTCAGCTCCTTACACTAGTATTGGGTTACTGTATGTGTTAAGGCTCCCATGATGCCTCTACTGTATGTTTTTGGAAGTAGGTAGAATGTTGCAGCCTCCTTGATGCTCTTGCTGCCTGGTGGTTCAACTGTTCAACTGGCTTCCTTGTTGCTTTTACCCAGTAGTGGGTGTACTGCTGAAACCTGCTAGTTATTTCTGCTGCTTGGTAGAAGTTGTGGGAAGTAGTGTCTGCCTCCGCAGCGGCCTTCTCTAGGGTGGCTGGACTTCGCTCCTTCACCCACTCCCGGAGGGGCATTTATCATAAAATTGTTCCTTCAGGAAATTCTGGATAATACACTCCACTGAGAGGGCCTGTTCGCCGTCCAGCCAGCGACGACAGACCTGTGACATTTTGTGAGCATACATCTTGAAGGAGGGCTCTGAGTTGCAGGATAAGTCTCGGAACTGAATCCTGTAGGTTTCCGGAGTCACCGCATAGTACTCCAACACGGTCTGTTTGACCCGCGTGTAATCTCGGCTTTCTGGGTAATCCAGTGTGCGGTAGGCTGCGGCTGCACCCCCTTCTAGCAGACCCACGAGGTGCCGTAGCCAATCTGTGTTTGGCACCTCCATGAGTTGGCACAAATGCTCAAAGTCCTGAAAAAAACCCTCCACATCTCCGGCGGCTTCTTTAAAGGGCTTAAAGTCTTTGTGGCTGACCCGGGGAGGGGGGAAGCCCATGGACCTGGGGCTGGAAGAACAACTTAGATCACGGCGGCTCCCTTGGCTCTCTCTCTCGTGCGCCCTCCGGATAGCCTCTCGCTTGTCCTCTACTGTGGCGTCTGACCCAAGGAGGGCCATCTCCTCCTCCACCCGAGTAAGCCAGGAGCTTTTGGATCCTGGGTCATGGTGTGCTGGGGAGGCTGGGGTTGGTCTTCTCACCTCCCTTGTTGGGGTGTCTTGGGGGTCAGCTTCTTCAATGGCTGAAACCAGATCCCCTTTGACTAGGCCCTTCCAGGTAAGGGACAGCTCCTCAGCCCTCTCCTGCAGGCATGACATAGTCCACTTCCTGTATTCGCTGGGCCGGGCCTGTTTCTCTATCAGCTGGCTTTCGCTGTCCGCCATCTCCTCAGTGTCCTGATCCCACCGCTGCCAACAAGTGTGACGAAGGGTAAGCGGGATAGAACACACAAGGCAGACAGCAAACACTAAAGCTTTATTAAAACAGACAACAGTCACTCAATGGGGAGTAGTGCAGGGAGAGAGAGTCCACAATAATTGTAGTCCAGCCCCAAGGCAAAGTTAAAGTCTCTACAGTAGTTTATAATCCAAACAGGGGGGTGATGTGAGTCTCTGTAGTACTTGTAATCCAACAGGGAGTTGGAGTGGGAGTACAAGAACAGTTCGGGGAAAACAGGAGAGCATAAACTCACAGGTCCGACAGGGATGTCCTGGTTCACAGTGGATGGCAGCAGCGGCGACCCTGCTCAGCACACAGCAACAGCGGGTAGTCCTAGCACACAGCCGAGGGCAGTTGAGGCAAAGAGAGCCCGGGCACAGCAGAGGGCAATTCAGGCAGGCAAGGTAATCAGGGCCCACAGCAGAAGGTAGCTCTGGCAGGCAGGAGGTCCGAGCACTCAGCAGAGGGCAGATCACAGGGTAGCAATCCAGGGACTCACCAACCAGCAGTGTACAAAGCAAAGTACAGTTCCAAGCATCTCCTAGTTAAGGTTCAGGCAGGAGTAGCCCTGTCCATCATGACTCCAGCTCTCCCAACAAGGAGTCCACATGGCCCTGCAATTGTCCCCACCCCCAACTTCCTGCTAAGAAGTGGCCTGGACTGGTTTTCCCCAGCCACACAGAGCCATGCTGCCTTTGTTCTATATGGAGATACATCCCATTTCCCCTCCCCCCTGTGAGGCCCAGGAACTTCAGACAACACATAAAAAAAGAATATTTCTGCTGTCCGTCACAAGAATAATAATAATATAATAATAATACATTTAATTCAATAATATAATTAAACCAAAAACACTGAAATTTGAAATATAGCTCCAAGTTCGCACATCACTGAGCAAAGTCGTAAAATAGTTTTCAGTGTCTGATGACGAATTTCCCCCACGAATCATTATCACTCAATTCTGCAAGTGGTTCTGATTTACTATCGCTGTTCTCTAGCTGATCTAAAACCACTTTTGACCTAAAGGGACACTTTTTGGACGCCATGGACATTTCTCTGTTTCCAGGTAGAAAGAACAGTAAAAATGCATGCAGGGCACAGGACAAAGCACTCGGGACAAAATGTATGTGAAATGGGTTGATACAGTAATGTTTTACTATGAGATTGTAGTGAATTTAGTGAATGTCACTTTTACAATTTTCAAATTTCCTGCCAGTTCCGTCCCCGTATGTCCCGACGTCACAGGGAACAGAACCAGATGCCGGCATCGGCCAGAGGACATTGCCGGGGACACTGCAGGGGGACATCGTGGGAGCGCAGGACAAGGTAAGTGAAGAAGAGAACCCGGAGCGGCGCTGCAGGGTATTCCTGAGTGTAGCTCGGGGTTATCGCTTGTGATGCTGAAACTTTACCCCGAGCTACCACCAGGGAGGTTAAGTGCACTTCTTTAAGGGCCCCAACATAAAGCCGGCAGAAGAAACATCTCAAGGAATGTCCCTTTCAAACAACCTGCATGCAAACCCCCTATATCTCTCTATACCCAAAATTGAGCTCTCAACTACTGACAGTGCTTACCAGATGATTTTAGGCCTAGCATAGCCATAGTTAGTGCACTCTGACAGTATAGTTCCAGTGGTTTCTAGTACATCTATTTTACTGTTCTCTTTGTGTGGTGTTGTTAGTGTTTATTCTGCTCATGATGGCAAGTGTCACCTTATACCTTGTCCTTATTGCTAAATATTCTGTATACCAAGTGTATCATTATTTTTAATTTAACCTTTACCACCTGTCTTTACCACCTTTATTTTATGAAAATGTATAATGTTTTTTTAAAACTTTATTTTATCACAGCATATTAAGTTTGTTTTTACCATTTGGTTTGGCGATTGCACACTTTAAATTTAGTATTATAATTCAGTACTGGTGTTACTGCCAGACATTTCTCTGTGATACTGTGTGTTTGTGATACGGTTATACTGTGTGACTGTGTCACTCCTCCCTGACCAGTAACCATGCCTATAGATGTATATGATGTCATAGCAGGTATGGTCACCCAGTGATGTCACCAGGTGAGCCAACCTCTATGTTTATTTACTGGCAAATGGCGTTCATTCGTTGAGTGTCTTTCGATGGGACCGGTCGTGCTCAGTGGGCAGTGGGGTTTTTGCTTTTTTCGTGCGAGTCAGCTTTCTGTGTGCTTGATGCTGGACAAGATTAATAAATCGGGGAATATGTTTTTAATACCCCTACTCATTCACATAGGGGGTCAGGAAAAAGAAAAAGGGGCTTCCAGATTCCGACACGTCACCCCCTGAAACAAAACAACCACCTGACCAGGGTTGTGGGGAAGGAGCTCCCTATGTGCCCCTACTTATTCACATGGGGGGGTCAGGATCTGGGGGCCCCCTTATCAAAAGGATACTTACAGATTCCTATAGTAACCCCAACAACCACCAGGCCTGGCTGTGGGGAAGAGGCCCCCCTCTCCCAAAGCACCCCCCATGTTAAGGGCATGTGACCTGATATGGTTTAGAGGTGGGGGTGCTCACTTGTCCCCCCCTTTCCTGGCCTGCTGGGCTGCATGCTCAGTTAAGGGTCTGGCATGACGTTTGGGGGACCCCCTTATTAAAAGGATACTTACAGATTCCTATAGTAACCCCAACAACCACCAGGCCTGGCTGTGGGGAAGAGGCCCCCCTCTCCCAAAGCACCCCTCATGTTAAGGGCATGTGACCTGATATGGTTTAGAGGTGGGGGTGCTCACTTGTCCCCCCCTTTCCTGGCCTGCTGGGCTGCATGCTCAGTTAAGGGTCTGGCATGAAGTTTGGGGGACCCCACACCTTTCTTTTTAAAAATTTTGGTGTGGAGTTCCCCTTAAAATTCATACCAGAACTAAGGGTCTAGTATAGATTTTGGGGGGACCCCAAACCATTTTTTTGTTAATTTTGGCATGTGGTTACCCTCAAAATCGATACCAGACCTGAAGGGCCTGGTATGGATTGGAGAGGGGACTCCTAGGCTGTTATTTTTTTTTTTATTTTATAAAGCCAACACTTGTTTTGTTTAAATTCTGCTATCCGTGGGGCATCCCATTGACAACAGATGAGTCATGGCCGTTAAAGACACCTCGTCCACCTGTTCCTTAACCATCAGTTCAAAATGAATTCGGATCATTTGTTACTTTATTGATAATATCAAAATCCTCCTGAATAGTTTTGTATCTTCGAATCTCGAAGATATCAAATGAATTCTGAAAACATCTGTTCAGCATAACAAATATGACAAAACAAAATTCTTCAGCTAAGAAATGTATCCAAAATGAAACAAAGATTTCTGATGTGTGTATGACTAGTTTAAAATGTAATTTGTGTGTGAAATATGGGTATGACACACCACAACCAGGGGTGGACTGACAAATCATGGGGCCCCCGGGCAATAGGGGATCATGGGGCCCCTGTGTCCTTGCCCAGACTCAAAAAAGCCTATGAAAAAGGTACCAGGGGCATCTCATGGGTCCCCCTACTGACCCTGGGCCCTCGGGCAGTGCCCGAGTTTCCAAATGGTCAGTCTGCCCCTGACCACAAAACAACACGTGTGCTTGCTGGGAGTATGGTCTCACTAGAGAAAGACAACTATGTGTGCTGTGGGTGGAATCTATACAAAAGGGATAACAGGCGCATGGTTTGGCAGTCCATGTATGTTTGATGATTTCCAAATGGGCAGGGGTAAGGGTAGTCCAGTATTATTATTATTATTATTATACAGTATTTATAAAGCGCCAATAGTTCACTCAGCGCTGTACATTACAAAGGGGGACAGAACATGTGACAGAACAATACCAATACAATGCAAAACATGAGGGGATCGAGGGCCCTGCTCTTTCGAGCTTACAATCTAGAAGGGGTGGGATAGTGGTACAGGAGGAGATAGCTGTGGGGGATGGAGTGGTAGGAAGAGTGGAGGAGGTCAGCAAGTTAGCAAGGGGTGAGGTAGGCTTCCCTGAAGAGATGGGTTTTCAGGGTGCGCCTAAAGGAGAGGAGAGTAGGTGATAATCTGATGGGTTGGGGCAGGGAGTTCCAGAGGATGGGTGACACCCTGGAGAAGTCCTGGAGGCGGGCATGGGAGGAGGAGACCAGGGAACTAGAGAGAAGGAGGTCTTGTGAGGAGCGGAGTGTGCGTGCTGGGCGGTACTTGGATATTAGGTCAGTGATGTAGTTCGGGGCAGTATGGTGGACAGCTTTGTACGTCAGTGTTAGGATTTTAAATTTGATCCGTTGCGCAATCGGAAGCCAGTGGAGGGATTGGCAGAGGGGGGTGGCGGAAATGGAGCGGTTGGAAAGGTGAATGAGTCTGGCAGCCGTATTCAGGATCAACTGAAGCGGGGATAGCCAGCGGCGAGGCAGGCCAGTGAGGAGGGAGTTGCAGTAGTCGAGTCGTGATATGATGAGGGAGTGGATGAGCTGTTTAGTGGTTTCTGGGGTTAGGAACGTGCGGATTTTGGCGATGTTGCGGAGGTGGAGTCTGCACGAGTTTGTTAAAGATTGGACTTGGGGCTGGAAGGATAGGTTGGAGTCCAGAATGACACCAAGTACTCTGGCCTGCAGAGCGGGTTTGATATTGACGTTGTTGGATGTGATGTAGAAGTCAATGGGGGGTGGGGTTCGGGCTGGGGGGAAGACAAGGAGCTCGGTTTTGGAGAGA
>CATNWA010004310.1:0-15343 GCA_951230385.1 Staurois parvus | reverse complement strand
TTCAACAGAGGCAGACCTGGCTGTATTCAGGGAGAGAGTTAGGGACACAGAAAACGTTACTGAGGGACACAGAAAACGTTACTGAGGGACACAGAAACGTTACTGAGGGACACAGAAACGTTACTGAGGGACACAGAAAACGTTACTGAGGGACACAGAAAACGTTACTGAGGGACACAGAAACGTTACTGAGGGACACAGAAACGTTACTGAGGGACACAGAAACGTTACTGAGGGACACAGAAACGTTACTGAGGGACACAGAAACGTTACTGAGGGACACAGAAACGTTACTGAGGGACACAGAAACGTTACTGAGGGACACAGAAACGTTACTGAGGGACACAGAAACGTTACTGAGGGACACAGAAACGTTACTGAGGGACACAGAAACGTTACTGAGGGACACAGAAACGTTACTGAGGGACACAGAAACGTTACTGAGGGACACAGAAACGTTACTGAGGGACACAGAAACGTTACTGAGGGACACAGAAACGTTACTGAGGGACACAGAAACGTTACTGAGGGACACAGAAACGTTACTGAGGGACACAGAAACGTTACTGAGGGACACAGAAACGTTACTGAGGGACACAGAAACGTTACTGAGACACAGAATTGTTACTCAGCGACAGACACAGAATTGTTACTCAGGGACACAGAATCATTTAATTAAAGAGTATGTCAGACAACATGCAGAGGAGTGAAAGAGGAGGCAATGTTTTAGGAGCGAGCAAACGTGGCAGCAGAGGAAGGGGTCAAGGCAGCACTATTCGCAGCCAGAGGCCAGTGCTCCCGGTGTCATCCAGCGGTCGTGTCTCCACCGACAACCCTGCCGTCATCGATTGGTTGGCTCGGTCGTCTTCCTTCCCAGGTCACCTCTGACACCTACAGCCAACGGTCGGTGGGTACGTCAGACACAACCGTTAGTTGGCATGGCCCGGGAGCCCACTGAAATCACGTGTCCTCGACCTGCCCCTGTCCTTTGGTGTTCCCTCACCAAGCGAAGTATCGCATGCTGTGGGCTCAGCCCCACTGTACAGTGAGGAAGAGCTAACAGAGGGAGGTCAGGAACGGGGGGAGATATCCGCCTCTTCAGCAGCCAGGCGAAGAAGTAGTGGCGAGGAGAGTGGCTCGGTAGCCAGTCTAGAGACAGGTCTGTCTCCTGACCCACACGCAGCCGAGGGGGCTAGTAGTGAGGCGGCGACCCTAATTGATGATGATGAGGCTGATCGCACTTGACAGCCTCGTCGTCATCAGGCTATTGCTTCCGCATCATCAGGAGATGAGGGTGGCAGCTTGGCAGCGAGCAAAACAGTCGGTGGGTTGCCCAGGAGGCAGCAGGGTCGCAGCAGTGTCAGTGGAGGCAAACGGCCACGGAGTACAGCACCAGCTCCACTGCAGCCTACCACCATGGCCAGTAGTGGTGCCGGTGTGCACGGAGGAAGCAGCAGTCAGCCAGTGAGGAGTATCGGGGGCAAAGTTTCCTACTCGGCGGTGTGGCAATTTTTTGTCAAGCCGCCCGAGGAAGTAAACGTAGCCGTATGTCGACTATGTGGCCAGAAAGTCGAGCGTGGCCAGGGGGCCCATGTTGGGACTACAGCGTTGCGTCAGCATATGCAGCGTCGCCATTCGGTGGCCTGGGAAAACCGTGATAAAGATACGGCGGTTCTGCCTGCCCCAGCCCCCGCTCCATCACCCGCTCCGTTACTTGCTCCGTCACCCGACGTCAATCGCCCTCTATCAGCCAGTCAAGGCTCCAACACCTCTGCTGAGGGGAGTTGTCGCTCGTTGGCATCTTCCGCTCGTTCTGATGCTCCTTCTCCTGCTACTCCTCTTCACGGATTCCGTCAGCAGTCTTTCTTGGAATCCGTTTCAGAGAGACAACAGTTTGCGAGCACGCACCCGACGGTGCAGAAGCTGAACGTCCTCCTGTCCAAGTTGCTGGTGCTGCAGTCCCTCCCTTTCCAAGTGGTGGACTCAGCACCTTTCCGAGAAATGATGGCTTGTGCCGCGCCGCGGTGGAGAGTGCCAAGCCGTAATTTCTTTGCCAAAAAGGCAGTGCCAGCCCTGCATTCACATGTAGAAGAGATGGTGGGCCAGTCTTTGAGCATGTCGGTCTCTGCCAAAGTGCACAGCAGCGCCGACGTGTGGAGCTGTAACTACGGTCAGGGACAGTACATGTCATATACGGCCCACTGGGTGAACGTGGTGCCGTCACAGCCGCACCAGCAACTTGGACAGGTCACGCCGCTTTTGCCTCCACGTTTGCACGTCCTTGGTCCGGCAAAGATGTCCGCCTCTACCACCTCTTCTTCCGCCGTGTCCTCAGCCACCACCCCCATGCCAAGTCCCATTACCCGACCGGCATATCACATGTGCAGGGCGCAACGGTGTCACGCTGTTCTGCACCTGGTATGCCTTGGCGAACGTAGTCACACAGGGGAGGAACTTCTCAGTGTAATGAACAGAGAAATCGACAGATGGCTGTCTCCGCGCAAACTGAAAATCGGAACCATGTTGACTGACAACGGAAAGAACATGGTGTCTGCTCTGCGTCAAGGAAGGTTGTGCCATGCGCCATGCATGGCTCACGTGTTCAATCTGGTTGTCAAGCGGTTCCTAAAATCCACCATCCCACTGCAAGACATCCTTAAAATGTCACGTAAACTTTGCATGCATTTCAGCCATTCCTACACCGCAAAGCACACCCTCCTTGAGCTGCAGCGGCAGAACGGAATTCCACAGCATCGCCTGATCTGCGACGTTGCAACAAGGTGGAATTCAACCCTACACATGTTAGACCGCCTTTACGAACAGCGAAAGGCCATCACCGATTTCCTGATGTTACAAGTGGATAAAGGTACTCCCCTGTGTAACTTAGACGTCAGCCATTGGCAGCTCATGCGTGACACTTGCCGCTTGCTCAGGCCCTTTGAGGAGGCCACGCTATTCGTGAGTCGGCAGGACTATGGGATGAACGACGTCATTCCTCTGTTGCACGTCCTGGAACAAATGCTGTTAACAATGGCTGGTCAGGGTGCGGTAGACGTGGCGCACAGATCTCAACGCCACATGACCCCTGTGGGGGCAGGACAGGAAGAAGAGGAGGAGGGTAGAGGAGGACATTTGTGCTCAGGAATTATTGAGTGAAATGGGTGGTTTTTCCACTCAGCGGACAGGAGTGGAGGAGCAGGAGCATCTGGTAGAGGAGGAGGAGGAGACAGAGGACCCAGACGCACCGTGGCAGTATGCTGTGGAGATGGAGGCAGGGAGTCCCTCGCATTCCTTGGCACAAATGGCCCATAGCATGCTCGGTTGCTTGCGTAGCGACAGCCGAATAATAACCATCAGACAGAGGGATGACTTTTGGCTGTCCACCTTGTTGGACCCTCGCTACCGTTCAAAAATGGTGGCCTTTTTCACACCTGCTGAGAGGGAGGCCAAAATAACGTACTATAAAAACCACCTATGTAGTCAGTTGGTCTCTGCCTTTGTGCGCCAACGTCCATCCTCAGACACTGTGGGCCCTGTGCGCTCGCGTTCCACTGCCATGGCAGCAGGGGAGGGGTGGGGTGGTAGGAGCAGTGGCAGCTCCACCAGCAGCGGCTGCCTCAGTCTGCAGTCGATTATGAGTAGCTTTCTTCACCAGCGCAGTGAGGAAACTACTAACCAGCCGCAGCAGCAGCAGCAGCAGCATCAGGTGGACCTGGAGCAGGACCTCAAACAACAGGCTCGGGCCTACTTGGACAGCACCCTGCCAACCGAGGTAGACAATCCCCTTGACTACTGGGCAACGAAACTTGACCTTTGGCCCCAACTAGCTGAATTTGCCCTTGAAAGGCTGTCATGCCCGGCCAGTAGCGTGGCATCGGAGCGCGTGTTTAGTGCGGCAGGAGGTATTGTAACTCCGGAGGACACGACTGTCCACCCAAAGTGTGGAGAGACTCACGTTTGTGAAAATGAATCAGGCGTGGATTAGTCTGGATTTCAAACCACCAGTTCCTGACACAACTGACTAAATCCGCCATGAATCATGCCCCAAACATGTGCCACTTTCAGGTCTCCTCACACTGCTGGTGTGTTCCATTTTTTGTCATAGGGTGCTGGCAGATTACGGGCCTCCCATTGCTGCTGCCAGGCCCGTAATCTGCCATGGGCCCCTGTACTGCCTCCTCATGCTGCTGCCAGGTCCAGAGTCTCTCATGGGTCCCTGTACGGCCTCCCATTGCTGCTGTCTCCATCGCCACACTCTGCCATGTGCCACTTTCAGGTCTCCTCACACTGCTGGTGTGTTCCATTTTTTTTCATAGGGTGCTGGCAGATTACGGGCCTCCCATTGCTGCTGCCAGGCCCGTAATCTGCCATGGGCCCCCGTACCGACTCCTCATGCTGCTGCCAGGCCCGTAATCTGTCATGGGCCCCTGTACCGCCTCCTCATGCTGCTGCCAGGTCCACAGTGTGTCATGGGTCCCTGTACGGCCTCCCATTGCTGCTGCCAGGCCCGTAATCTGCCATGGGCCCCCGTACCAACTCCTCATGCTGCTGCCAGGCCCGTAATCTGTCATGGGCCCCTGTACCGCCTCCTCACGCTGCTGCCAGGTCAAGAGTCTCTCATGGGTCCCTGTACGGCCTCCCATTGCTGCTGTCTCCATCGCCACACTCTGCCACGTGCCACTTGCAGGTCTCCTCACACTGCTGGTGGTTTCCATTTTTGTCATAGGGTGCTGTATGGCCTCCCATTGCTGCTGCCTCCCACCGCCACACTGTGGCTCCACACTCTGGTTTTGGCCCCGTGACTGCCCAAATGAGTGAAGTGTGCGGTGATTCTAAGATCGACGGCACTCATCTGCATGTCATACTGACTGTCAGTTTTATTTCTCTTCCCCAGCAGACTCCAAGGGCATTTAAATTAAAGGTACAGTGTTCTGCACTAATATAAAGGCTCTCTGAAGCCTAGAAACACCCTTTTATAAGGTAAATTCGTAGCGAATATATTCGACTCGAAATTTTTTCACGAATTCGCCGAATCAGTCGAATCGAATTTTTGAATAATTCGCTCATCTCTAATCTTTAAGCTGAGACAAGCCAAGTTTTTATATATATCAAATAGAATGAAATATTAAAAACACAGTTTATACACACGATATATTAGTGCGAATTCATACACATGCGTGATATCACTCTGATGGTGATCTGTAAATATAAAAGTTCAATATAATGGTGCGGATCATGGGGAGATCCTAATTCCAGGTGAGTGGACTTCCTGATCCAAGGTGTGATAATAGGTGTGAACCACACAAATAGGTGAAAAAAAAAACGCACTCACCAGATGTGCGTTTAACATACGCAATACGTAATCCTGCGTCACCAGGCCATAGAACGATCATCAGATCCCAGATCAGATTACCCCCAGATCACCATCCCGGTTCCACAGAAGTAAGGTCATCAGAAACTGCTACCAGGTATCACCACCAGGGTCCTGAATCCTCCAGATGGGCACTGCGAATGATAGCACTCACACAGAGTGCCCAATAAGAGACCACATAGCGTGATACTGCTTAAGATACCTTTATTCAGGGTTGGTTGGTGTGGGGTACATAAGATTTTGAACAAAAGTTTACTGACCATATATGTTTCCAAAGTGTCCACCAGCGGTGGTTAGGTGTCCTGCTGCTGCTGCCCCCCCCCCCCCCTTGAATCGTTTTGTGCGATGCACATATTCATAGGGTTCAGGGCTAGCAAAATTAAGAAACTGATTGGTTTGAGAGCATTATCTCTAACCAGGTAGGAGATAAGGACATCACCAATGTGGAAGATAAAACCAACAACCAATCTCCACAGCCCAGCAAACTATCATCCAACAGCAAACAGCGCTTGAACAACCGCCTACCCAATATTTTCTCATTTGCAGAGTCTGACCAAAATGAACAATGACAGTCTCTGGGACAGGATTGTAAGTCAATTAGACATTGACAAGGGCGGAGGTGTGGTCGTCATGAACAAAACTGATTTGTCACAAGTGCATAAATTTGTAGATAAAAAGACACCTACGCAGAATTACAAAGGAACCACCTTATATCCTATAAGAAATCTTTGAAGGCACTAATTAAAAAAAAAAAAAAAAAAAAAAAAAAAGGGTCAGACATCGGTATTCTGAATAAGAAAGGAGGGATTACCGATGTCCCTCAGTCCCTAGACTACCAATTTTTTTTTTTATTGCTTGCCAAAAATTCACAAGGATCCGGTCAAACCTCCAGGCCGCCCGATGGTGGGATAGGCTCCCTGTGTTCCCGAATAGGAGAATATATAGACTCCTTTCTCCAACCGTTAGTCTGCAGCACACCATCTTTTCTTAGAGACTCTAAACAGGTTTTGATGGATATTAAAAAGACATTCAATTTCATAATCCCACTTTTATGGCTACAGCGGATGTACCGCGCTATATAGCAAATATTAAACATGCGGATGGTCTTAGTGCTGCCGAATTTTATTTGAATGAGGCTGATATACCACAAACTACAAAGACTATATATTGGAACTAATGGATTTTGCCATGAGGCATAACTATTTTTGGTTTAATGATAAATACTATTGTCAGGAATGGACTCACCACTGGTGGTGCTGTGGCTCACTTGCTCTGTGGGCTGCAGTACCAGCTCCTACCAAAGGGTGCTTTCAGCAGCCAGGGTCTCACTCCTGCAATCAAGCCATCACCTGAGGCAGATTGCAGGTGGTGTATTTAAGCAGGGCCAGGCCTGCAGTCAGGGACTTGGTGTTTGTTCCCCACGAGCCCCTGTACCCGCATCCTGTGCTTCCTGCACCGACCCCGGCTATTCCTGACCTCTCTCCTGCTCTCCTTTGTACCTTGTCTACCCGATAGTTACCGACCCGGCCTGCCTGACTACGCTTGTGTTCCCGCACATATTGAGACTAGTTTAAGGTTTGGTTTGCACTGTGTGTTCGGTGTAACCTTAAAATAAATTATATTACATTTACACCCATACTTGAAGCCTGCATTTCCCTGTGTCAGTCCACACATCTCTGGTCATACCTGGATCCCTGACAACTATTTACAAGTTACTGGCATTGCCATGGGTGCGAAATTCGCGTCCAGCTTAGCAAACTTTTTCATGGCGAGGTGGGAAGGAGGATGATTTATTCTAGGGACTGGCCTCATCTACTCTATCATCGTTATATTGATGATATTCTGCTATTCTGTGAAGGAGATGAATTTACACTACAAAATCTCTTCACCACCCTTAACTACAATAATCTGAACATTAAAAACTTTTTAGTATAACTATCATGAAATAAAATTTCCTTGATCTTACCCTTTGCAATAACGGCACAGGAATTTCATCTAAAAAAAAAACTTTTCAACAAACTACAGACAGGAATAGTTTTATCCCCAAGGATAGCTGCCATCTACCTAGATGGCTTGATAATATACCCAGGGGTCAGTTCCTTCGTATCCGCAGAAACTGCGATAAAACCAGAAGATTTTATGTTACAATCCAACATACTTAAACAAAGGTTTCTTGAAAAAGGTTATGACACGAATGTATTAGAAGCTGAAATTAATAAGGTTGGTGTTATTGATAGAACAAGTCTCCTTACCTCAAAGGGTAGGGTTCAGACAGATGTCCTTTTATCACCAATTTCTCAATCCAATATTAGGGATGTAGCAAGGATCATTAAGAAAAACTGGAATTTCTTAAAAAATGACCCAGAGCTAGGGAAGCTCTTACCAGGACTATCCAGAAATTACATATCGCAAAGCGCCTTCGCTAAGAAAAATTAGCCCCCAACATAGTTAATCCTCTGAAGCAACCCTCAGTTTTTTTTTTTTTTTTTTTTATAGGAAGGCCTTCTTTCCATGCAATAGGTGCATGCTGTGCGTTAATGGCGTTCATAAAAACCCCATAAAAAAAAAAAAAAAAAAAAAAAAAAAAAAACTTTGTTCCAACTTTACTGGTAGATCTTACGACATACAAATCTACCATCACTTGCAATAGCTCCTATGTAGTGTACCTGTTGGAATGCTCGTGTGGTAAGCAATATGTGGGCAGAACAACCAGAAGGCTCAAAGATAGGCTACGCGAGCATTTAGCTAAAATTAAAAAAAAGGCTACAAAGATCATTCAGTATCGATACACTACCGTCAACATAATAGGAACCTGCATTCTCTGAAATTCAAAAAAATTGATATTCATAAAAAAAAAAAGAGGCATTCAAAAAAAAAAGGGGGCAGTGTCTATGCTAGAAACTAAATGGATTTATTTGTTACATACTCAGTCTCCACGTGGTTTAAATATTGAGCTAGACAAAATTGTTTCATAGACACGAGTTGAGCTGTTGCCTCCTCCGTTTGTTCGACTCTTTGGCCTTTCCTATTACGGTTTTAAATATATTTTATTTATAATTTACTAGTGTGTTCCTTTAGTGAAGCATTTTTAGCTTTATTGTATGGTTTATTTATTTATTTTATGTAATTTTGCACACATATTTAATAGTATGTAACTGAACAGAGCCATTCCAGGTTTTATCCCCTTTTTTAATCTATTTTAAGTCTTAAATCTAATGAATGAATTTGAAATAGATGAATGGGATGAAGGGCATACAACAATGTATATGTTGGATGGTTAACTTTCTCCCTTTCCCTGGCGAGCTGCTAGGTGGCGCCACATACATGTGGTCATACTTGATAAAAGGAGACTATATTGCAGAAGTCAACCATATCCTTAGTGATCATACCACCTATCTTCCACTAAATAAAGACCCCCCTCTCCACCTATAAGAAAACTATTAAAAAGGATATTATTGATCAAGGATATAACATGCAAATCCTGAATAAAAAAGAAAAAAACCTTTTTAAATTCCCTCGGCACCTAGACTCCCTATTCTGTACATACTCCCTAAAATTCACAAAAATCCAGTCAAACCTCCTGGCAGACCCATTATCAGCGGCATTAGGTTGTTGTGCTCTAAAATTGAGGAGTACGTGGATTTTTTTTCTACAGCCGTTAGTGGTGCAAACCCCTACCTCCGAGATAATAAACAAGTACTTAACCTATTATATGACATTGATATCACACCAGATACTTATTTGGTAACTGCAGACGTTGCCTCGCTGTATACGAACATTAAGCACTCAGGATGGTATGGAGGCCGCTGAGGAGTTTTATCTAAAGCACTACAGCACTTTACCATTTATGCAACAGGCATATATTCTGAATCTCCTAGAATTTGCATTACAGCATAATTATTCCTGGTTTAACCAAACATTTTCTACAGATCAAAAAAGTGTCGCGATGGGGGCCAAGTTCGCCCCCAGTCTGGCGAACCTATTTATGTCTCGGTGGGAGGACGACGTGATTTACAGCAGAGACTGGCCAGAACTTATAGCTTACAAGAGATACATTGATGATATTTTCCTATTATGGAAAGGGGAAGAATCCCATTAATTTCTTTGGCACATTAAATAATACGGCACATATCAGTTTGACCTATACCTACAGTAAGCATAGTATTCACTTTTTGGACCTAACACTGAGTAATATAAATGGCAAAATAGTTACGGAATCATATTTTAAGCCAACAGACTAACAGTTATATCCCAATAGACAGTTGCCACCATCCTACCTGGTTGGCAAATATCCCAAAAAAGGGACAATTTATGAGAATAAGGCGTAACTGTACGGATCTCAACACTTACTTCTCGCAGGCAAAGGTCTTGAAAAACAGATTTGAGGAAAAGGGATTCAGCCAATCAGCAGCCAGCCAGCTAGCACTGTGTAATGGTCGAGCTATAAATAGCGGCCATTTTGGAATTCTTCATTTGCCTGCAGTCATTGAACAGAGGCAGACCGCTCTGTATTAGGGACAGGGACAGAGTTAGGGCCACAGAAACGATACTTGGGGACAGAGAACTGTCACTGAGGGACACAGAACTGTCACTGAGGGACACAGAACTGTCACTGAGGGACACAGAACTGTCACTGAGGGACACAGAACTGTCACTGAGGGACACAGAACTGTCACTGAGGGACACAGAACTGTCACTGAGGGACACAGAACTGTCACTGAGGGACACAGAACTGTCACTGAGGGACACAGAACTGTCACTGAGGGACACAGAACTGTTAGTTAGGGACACAGAACTGTTAGTTAGGGACACAGAACTGTTAGTTAGGGACACAGAACTGTTAGTTAGGGACACAGAACTGTTAGTTAGGGACACAGAACTGTTACTCGCACGGACACAGAACTGTTACTCGCACGGACACAGAACTGTTACTCGCACGGACACAGAACTGTTACTCGCACGGACACAGAACTGTTACTCGCACGGACACAGAACTGTTACTCGCACGGACACAGAACTGTTACTCGCACGGACACAGAACTGTTACTCAGGGACACAGAACTGTTACTCAGGGACACAGAACTGTTACTCAGGGACACAAAATCGTTTAATTAAAGAGTATGTCAGACAACATGCAGAGGAGTGGCAGAGGAGGCAATGTTTTAGGAGCGAGCAGACGTGGCAGCAGAGGAAGGGGTCGAGGCAGCACTATTCGCAGCCAGAGGCCAGTGCTCCCGGTGTCATCCAGCGGTCGTGTCTCCACCGACAACCCTGCCGTCATCGATTGGTTGGCTCGGTCGTCTTCCTCTTCCCAGGTCACCTCTGACACCTACAGCCAACGGTCGGTGGGTACGTCAGACACAACCGTTAGTTGGCATGGCCCGGGACCAAGCCCACTGAAATCACGTGTCCTCTACCTGCCCCTATCCTTTGGTGTTCCCTCACCAAGCGAAGTATCGCATGCTGTGGGCTCAGCCCCACTGTACAGTGAGGAAGAGCTAACAGAGGGCGGTCAGGAACGGGGGGAGACATCCGCCTTTTCAGCAGCCAGGCGAAGAAGTAGTGGCGAGGAGAGTGGCCCGGTAGCCGGTCTAGAGACAGGTCTGTCTCCTGACCCAGACGCAGCCGAGGGGGCTAGTAGTGAGGCGGAGACCCTACTTGATGATGAGGAGGTTGATCGCACTTGGCAGCCTCGTCGTCATCAGGCAATTTCTTCCGCATCATCAGGAGAAGAGGGTGGCAGCTTGGCGGTGAGCGAAACAGTCGGTGGGTTGCCCAGGAGACAGCAGCAGGGTCGCAGCAGTGTCTGTGGAAGCAGTGTCAGTGGAGCCAAACGGCCACGGAGTAGAGCACCAGCTCCACTGCAGCCTACCACCACGGCCAGTAGTGGTGCCGGTGTGCACGGAGGAAGCAGCAGTCAGCCAGTGAGGAGTATCGGGGGCAAAGTTTCCTACTCGGCGGTGTGGCAATTTTTTCCTCAAGCCGCCCGAGGAAGTAAGTATGTCGACTATGTGGCCAGAAAGTCAAGCGTGGCCAGGGGGCCCATGTTGGGACTACAGCGTATTCATGCCATGTGCCACTTTCAGGTCTCCTCACACTGCTGGTGTGTTGAATTTTTTGACATAGGGTGCTGGCAGATTATGGGCCTCCTATAGCTGCTGCCAGGCCCCTAATCTGCCATAGGCCCCTATATACCGCCTCCTCATGCTGCTGCCAGGTCCAGAGTCTCTCATGGGTCCCTGTACGGCCTCCCATTGCTGCTGTCTCCATCGCCACACTCTGCCATGTGCCACTTTCAGGTCTCCTCACACACTGCTGGTGTGTAGAATTTTTTGACATAGGGTGCTGGCAGATTATGGGCCTCCCATAGCTGCTGCCAGGCCCCTAATCTGCCATGGGCCCCTATATACCGCCTCCTCATGCTGCTGCCAGGTCCAGAGTCTCTCATGGGTCCCTGTACGGCCTCCCATTGCTGCTGTCTCCATCGCCACACTCTGCCATGTGCCACTTTCAGGTCTCCTCACACACTGCTGGTGTGTAGAATTTTTTGACATAGGGTGCTGGCAGATTACGGGCCTCCCATAGCTGCTGCCAGGCCCCTAATCTGCCATGGGCCCCTATATACCGCCTCCTCATGCTGCTGCCAGGTCCAGAGTCTCTCATGGGTCCCTGTACGGCCTCCCATTGCTGCTGTCTCCATCGCCACACTCTGCCATGTGCCACTTTCAGGTCTCCTCACACACTGCTGGTGTGTAGAATTTTTTGACATAGGGTGCTGGCAGATTACGGGCCTCCCATTGCTGCTGCCAGGCACGTAATCTGCCATGGGCCCCCGTACCGACTCCTCATGCTGTGACGTTGCAACAAGGTGGAATTCAACCCTACATATGTTAGACCGCCTTTACGAACAGCGAAAGGCCATCACAGATTTCCTGATGTTAAAAGCGGATAAAGGTACTCCCTGTGTAACTTAGATGTCAGCCATTGGCAGCTCATGCGTGACACCTGCGCTTGCTCAGGCCCTTTGAGGAGGCCACGCTATTCGTGAGTCGGCAGGACTATGGGATGAACGACGTCATTCCTCTGTTGCACGTCCTGGAACAAATGCTGTTAACAATGGCTGGTCAGAGTGCGGTAGACGTGGCGCACAGATCTCAACGCCACATGACCCCTGTGGGGGCAGGACAGGAAGAAGAGGAGGTAGAGGAGGACATTGGTGCTCAGGAATTATTGAGTGAAATGGGTGGTTTTTTCCACTCAGCGGACAGGAGTGGAGGAGCAGGAGCATCTGGTAGAGGAGGAGGAGGAGGAGACAGAGGACCCAGACGCACCGTGGCAGTATGCTGTGGAGATGGAGGCAGGGAGTCCCTTGCATTCCTTGGCACAAATGGCCCATAGCATGCTGTTGCTTGCGTAGCGACAGCCGAATAATAACCATCAGACAGAGGGATGACTTTTGGCTGTCCACCTTGTTGGACCCTCGCTACCGTTCAAAAATGGTGGCCTTTTTCACACCTGCTGAGAGGGAGGCCAAAATAACGTACTATAAAAACCACCTATGTAGTCAGCTGGTCTCTGCCTGTCTGCGCCAACGTCCATCCTCAGACACTGTGGGCCCTGTGCGCTCGCGTTCCGCTGCCATGGCAGCAGGGAGGGGTGGGGTGGTAGGAGCAGTGGCAGCTCCACCAGCAGCGGCTGCCTCAGTCTGCAGTCGATGATGAGTAGCTTTCTTCACCAGCGCAGTGAGGAAACTACTAACCAGCCGCAGCAGCAGCAGCAGCAGCAGCAGCAGCATCAGGTGGACCTGGAGCAGGACCTCAAACACACAGCTTAGGCCTACTTGGACAGCACCCTGCCAACAGAGGTAGACAATCCCCTTGACTACTGGGCAATGAAACTTGACCTTTGGCCCCAACTAGCTGAATTTGCCCTTGAAAGGCTGTCCATGCCCGGCCAGTAGCGTGGCATCGGAGCGCGGGTTTAGTGCGGCAGGAGGTATTGTAACTCCGGAGGACACGACTGGTCCACCCAAAGTGTGGAGAGACTGACGTTTGTGAAAATGAATCAGGCGTGGATTAGTCTGGATTTCAAACCACCAGTTCCTGACACAACTGACTAAATCCGCCATGAATCATGCCCCAAACATGTGCCACTTTCAGGTCTCCTCACACTGCTGGTGTGTTAATTTTTTGTCATAGGGTGCTGGCAGATTATGGGCCTCCCATAGCTGCTGCCAGGCCCCTAATCTGCCATGGGCCCCTATACCGCCTCCTCTCATGCTGCTGCCAAGTCCAGAGTCTCTCATGGGTCCCTGTACGGCCTCCCATTGCTGCTGTCTCCATCGCCACACTCTGCCATGTGCCACTTTCAGGTCTCCTCACACTGCTGGTGTGTATTCCATTTTTTTGTCATAGGGTGCTGGCAGATTACGGGCCTCCCATAGCTGCTGCCAGGCCCCTAATCTGCCATGGCCCCTATACCGCTCCTCATGCTGCTGCCAGGTCCAAGAGTCTCTCATGGGTCCCTGTACGGCCTCCCATTGCTGCTGTCTCCATCGCCACACTCTGCCATGTGCCACTTTCAGGTCTCCTCACACTGCTGGTGTATTCCATTTTTTGTCATAGGGTGCTGGCAGATTACGGGCCTCCCATAGCTGCTGCCAGGCCCCTAATCTGCCATGGGCCCCGTACCGACTCCTCATGCTAGCTGCCAGGCCCGTAATCTGTCATGGGCCCCTGTTGTCGCTTGTTGGCATATTCCGCTCGTTCAGATGCTCCGATTCTCTGCTACTCTTCACGGATTCCGTCTGCAGTCTTTCTTGGAATCCGTTTCCAAGAGACAGTTTGCGAGCTCGCACCAGACGGTGCAGAAGCTGAACGTCCTCCTGTCCAAGTTGCTGCTGCCAGGCTCGTAATCTGTCATGGGTCCCTGTACGGCCTCCCATTGCTGCTGCCAGGCCCGTAATCTGCCATGGGCCCCGTACCGACTCCTCATGCTGCTGCCAGGCCCGTAATCTGCCATGGGCCCTCTGTACCCGCCTCCTCATGCTGCTGCCAGGTCCAGAGTGTGTCATGGGTCCCTGTACGGCCTCCCATTGCTGCTGTCTCTATCGCCACACTCTGCCATGTGCCACTTTCAGGTCTCCTCACACTGCTGGTGGTTTCCATTTTTGTCATAGGGTGCTGTATGGCCTCCCATTGCTGCTGCCTCCACCGCCACACTGTGGCTCCACACTCTGGTTTTGGCCCCGTGACTGCCCAAATGAGTGAAGTGTGCGGTGATTCTAAGATCGACGGCACTCATCTGCATGTCATACTGCCTGACAGTATTTATTTCTCTTCCCCAGCAGACTCCAAGGGCATTTAAATTAAAGGTACAGTGTTCAGCACTAATATTAAGTCTCTCTGAAGCCTAGAAACCACCTTTTTTAAGTTAAATTCACAGCGAATATATTCGACTCGAATCGAAATTTTTCCACGAATTCGCCGAAATCAGTTCGAATCGAATTTTTGAATACTTCGCTCATCTCTAGAACACCATTATTGATTCTGTAGCAAATATGGACCGGAGTAATATGCTGCAGGATATAACAAAATTGAGACATTCAAATATCTGCCCATTTATTTCCACCTATTTTATTCAACACAAAAAGGTTGGGAATATTATCAAAAAATAATTGGAATATTCTGAAAGCTGACCCAGTATTATCTACTATCCTCCCAGAAATCCGGAGATTATATACCGTAAGGCCACATCTATGATACATACTCTAGACCCCGTAACGTAGTGGACCCTCCAACATAGGGTTTCTTTGTTTTCTGACATTCATGGTTTCCATCCTTGCAATAAATGTATTATGTTGTAAATGTAACCCCAGCAGAAAATCCTAGGATGGTAACACATTTGGCTTCAGGAAAAGTACAGCAGGACATATACAATAAATGTATTTTTGCTTAGTAAGTATGTGGTTTG
>CATNWA010004309.1:0-13504 GCA_951230385.1 Staurois parvus | reverse complement strand
GTGTTTTTTTTAAATTTTAAAACCGGGGCTGAGTCAAAAACCCAGCCCCTTTGTGAATTCAAACCTCATCCTGAGAGTGTAGTTTGTCTTTTTTGGGTAAGGAGTTTCCCATCATCCCCAATTTCAACAGAAGTTTAAAAGTAGTTGGAAAAGGCGGGAAAGGGGGTGTTTAGTTTCGGGAAGTGGGTAAGCAGATTCAAACCCCCCCCCCCTTGTTTGGGGGGGGATTTCGGAAAAGCCCCCTGAGATTTAAAAAAACAGGGTTGGGGGATATTTCGTTTTTGCAGAAATTTAAAGGACTATTTGTCCCGGGCCCCTGGGCGTGCCCGAGGGCCCCCAAAATGGTCGTCTGCCCCTCCCGGGTCAGAAAAATTTTTTTTGGGGCCCTTTCTAGCGGCTTTGTTTTTAAAGGACGGTGCTGAGAATAGAGAGCAACTGAGCTTGTGCAGGGACAGTGCATTGCTGGATTTTTATTTCAATAAATATTTATTAATTTTAAAAAAGGAAGGGGGTTACAACCCCAATCCAGAAAATTATAAAATCCCTTTTCCCAAAAAAAACTGCCGCCCGTCTGGGCTGATACAAGCAATACTCAAAAAAACAATTTTCCAGGACAATTTTTCAGTAAATTAAAAGCCCAAGCAAGGGCGGACTGACCTTTTGGGAAAAAATTGCCCGGGGGGGCCCGGGGTCAAAAAGGGGGCCCCCCTTTAGATCCCCCCGGGTTACCTTTTTCAAAAAGCTTTTTTGAGTTTGGGCAAGGACAAAAAGGGGGCGTTTATGACCCCTTATTCCCCGGGGGGGGCCCCCAATAAAGTTGTAAAGCCCGTCCCGGGCCCAAACAAGGGCCCCTAGAGATTAAAATTTTAAGGCCCCCCAAAAAAAGGGTTTAAAGGGTAAAAATGAAAACAAAAAATGAGCTTTTTTTTCCGGGGCCTGGGGGTTCGGGGGAAACCCATAACCCGTTGGGGGAAATAAAAACCCCTCCAATAATCAACCGGCCAAAAGGGGAGACACCCCCCATTGTTTTTAATTTAACCATTTTCCAAACCAGGGAAAAGGGAAACATAAAAGGAAAGAAAGGAAGAAAAGAGAGAAAAAGTAAAAAAAGGGGAAAAAAAAAAACTAGAAAAAAGATTTAGAGAGGGAAAAAAGAAGAAGGGGGGGCCGATTTGGGGAGAAGGAAAACTGGCGGAAAACCCCAGGCGCTGGGTACAACACGTCCCCTGATTATGATTCCCCTTATTGTCCCCCAAATCCGGCCTAGGGGGTTTTGCTGGGGGAAATATTTCACCCAAGGATCCCGGGTTTTTTCAAAGTGGCCACCCTATCATAAAGAATAGGGGCCCAAACGTTCATTGCCATAACCCGGGGTCAGTTTGGGCCTTCAGGAGGTAAAGGGGGTCCTGGGGGGGGACCGGAAAGAGCGTGCAATGGATTTTTGGGCCCTGCAGTAAAAAACAAATGCAATTAGGCGTCCACATATCCGGGTATTTCTTCCACCGGCTTCCCCAGGGGGGCCCTGAAGTATTTGTAAAAATTTATATTTATATTATATATAAAATTTTTTTATTTTATTTTTTATATATATAATTTTTTTGAAATACTTTAAAAATATGGCCAAAAATTGTAGTATTTTAAATAAAAATGTAAAAAATATTTGGGAAAAATTATTTAAAAAATTATTTTTTTAAAAATTTATTTTTTTTTTTTTCCCTTGTGAGTTCCCCCTTTAGTCTGTGTCATTCCTGCTACTTTTTTCGCCCTTCGGGGCAAACGGGTAAATGTCAAAGCTGTAAACCCCCAGGGGGGAAAAGGAACGGGCTCATGGAGCCCCCGAGGCTTTTGGGGATCATGGGGCCCCCTTTTTCCCTTTCGCCCACACTCAAAACACCCCCAAAAAGCCTTGAAAGGTACCGGGGCTTCTCTTGGGGCCCCCTACTGCCCCCGGGGCCCCTTTGGGGCGTGCCCCAAGGGGCCCCAAAATGGTCAGCCCGGGCCCTGCCGGTCGGGGCTAATGGGTTTCTAGCGGCTTTTGTTTTTCAGGCACGTCCCAAGAATAGGGGAGAAACCCTGGGGCATGTGCAGGATGGTGCATTGCGGGTTTTTTTAAACAGAAATAGGCGGGTTTTTTTGGGGTTTTTTTCAAAAGCAAATAACCCCCAAAAGGGGCCACCCTGAATTCAGTATCAGGACTTGTCTTTTAAGCGGTTGGGGGGTTTAAAAATGCAGTCCAGCTCCCAATTTTTTTAATTTTAAAAATTTGGGGCCCCTTTACACTTTGACAGAAATTTAAAAGGGGGGGGAAGGTTCCGTAGGGCTCTTTTAAAAGAATTTTATTTAAGCATTTGTTTAAATATTAAAAAAAAAACAATTTTTTTAAAGGGGTAGCCATTGTGACCGTTTTGAAAAAAAAATTTTTTTTTTTTTTTTCTTTTTATATCTGTATTTTTTTTTCGGGCTTCACTTTAATGACATGGGGGAAAGTGGTTTTTGTGGTTAGCACCCCCTCCCTGGAAATTTACTAGGGTTGTTGGTTCAAACCCAAAACCCCCGGCACCACCTGGAGTTTGCATT
Organism: Staurois parvus; assembly: GCA_951230385.1. NCBI lineage: Eukaryota > Metazoa > Chordata > Amphibia > Anura > Ranidae > Staurois > Staurois parvus. The sequence continues at coordinate 10,927 of CATNWA010004309.1, read as the reverse complement.
TTTCCCCCTGTCCCTGCGGGGTTTTTCCTCCGGGTACTTGGTTTCCCCCAAAAATTTCCCCCAAAGGGCCCTTGCTGGTGGTTTAAATTGGACCCCTGCCCAAAATTGTCCCTGTATGGGTAGGGTATAAAAGTGAGTTATGGACCTTAGATTGTACCCCCCTTGGGGGGTTTAGGGACTGATGTGAATTTTACAATTATATTTGTAAAGTGCTGGGGAAAATTTTGAGGGGCGTATAAAAGGAAACCTAAAATTAATAATGCATTCACACAATGCTTATAGTCGTAATGTCATATGAAATAGCCGGAACATTTTTTTGTTCACAAAAAAATTTTTTTTTTCCCCCCTTGCCTTTTTAAAAGGTTTAAAAAACCCCAAAAAAATTTTAGACTGTAAAAGCAACGCTTTCCAGAGGAAAAAAAAAAAGATAACTGATGATCCAACCCTTGATTAAAAAAATTTTAAAAAAAAAAAAAAAAAAAAAAATCTTTGTGGAATCCCCCGGAAAACCTATATCACCCCTCTTCCTTTTTTCATGTTTAAAGCCATGATCCAAAAAATCTTTACATATTCTAATTTCCCCACACCACCCTCAAAATAAATGGGGTAAAATTCCATTATTGGAAATATGCAGATAACTCCCAAAAAGGGGGTTTCTAGAAATTAGAGTGTAATTACATGTTGGGTGGGTGGGCCTCGCCAAAATTCAAAGGTTTCCGAGGGTTTTTAGGGGAAAGCCCTTCCCCCCTTCCCCATCGCGGGGGTTAAAATTCCGTTTCCCCGCGACTTTTTAAATTCCCCGGGCCCCATTTAATGGGGAACGGGCAAGTACAAATGTTTTTAAAAACCTGGGGGGAAAATTTCCCCGATTCCCGCAAAATTTCTGGAAAATTCTGTGTTCCCCCGGGGGAAAATTTTGAAAGCTGCGGCAACAATTTTTATATTGTGGGTTTTTTTGGGGTATTTAAAATCCTGGCCAAATAAAAGAAATTTTCGTTTTTCCCGAAAATTCATTGTGCAATTTTTTTTTTTTATTTTTTTTGTGTACAGCGGATAAAACAACTGATATTTTCTTTTGTTTTTAAAACTGAACTCTGGGCGGGAAAAAAGTTTCTATTTTCAATTTCACCCCAAAAGGGTTTTAAATCTGATTTGGGGAGCACCCCAATGCCCGTTCAGACCGTTAATGCCTTTTTAAAAGTAGCAAATGAATATAATTAAACCGGGGGCAGAACAAAAAACACAAGTGTAAAACACATGGCCCTTTGGGCCCGAATCCGGCCCACCAGGGGCCCTTTCAAAGGGCCCGGGGGGAACCTTCCTGCGCTATTGGCCCCCCCCCTTTTCCCCGTTTCCCCCCCCTTGTCCAGCAGTTGGGAGCAGAGGGGGAGGACAAAAACCCCTCCTCAAAAATTGGGTGCTTTTTCCATGCCGACACCTAAAGGCTTGGGGGTCCCGCCCCACATTTTTAGCAAATCGTGCAGGGGGAGGAGGACAGAAATTTCCCCCAGATCCTGTCCTCTCCATGCGCCACAAAAAAGATGGTCTTTTCCCCAATTTCAGCAGTCAAACAGCAGAGAGGAGCACAGAACTGCTCCTCCAGATCATTTCCCTTCTTTCCCGCAGTCCCCAGAAAAGCTGGTCCCTGCCCCCTTTTTTAGCATCGCTGCAAAGGTGAAAGGGGGACTTTAAATCCTCCTCCAAAATCCTGTCCTCTCCATGCAGCCCGGGGGGAAACGGTTTCCCCCCCGCCACAATTTAGCAGTTTGCAGCAGAGAGAAGGACAGAACTGCCCCCTCCGATCCTGCACTTCTCCATGCAAACCCGGAAGGGGAAAGGGGTGGTCCCTGCCCCCCCATTTTAGCCCGGCAGCAGCAGGGGAGGAGGGCAAAACTCCCCCAAAAATCCTGCACTTCTTTCCCTGGGAGCCACGAAAAAAATGGGCCCCGCCCCACACTTCAGCAGTCAGCAGCAGAGGAAAAGGACCCCAATTTCTCCCCCAGAAACCTGCAATTCTCCATTTTAGCCACGGGAAAAGGGTGTCTCTGCCCAATTTCAGGGGTCATGCAGCAGAGAGGAGGACGAACTACTCCCCAGATTCCCGCGGGTTTTCCCCTGTTTTTAAAGGAAAGGTGGTTTTTCTGCCCCACCCTTTTAACGTCAGCAGCAGGAGGGGGAGGACTTAAAATGCTTTCCCCCAGATCCCGCTTTCTCCTGTAAACAACGGAAAGGCTGGTCTCTGCCCCACATTTTTAAACAGTCAAAAAAACAGGAGGTGGACTTAACTTTTCCCCCAGATCCTCTCTTTTCCATGTAGAAAAAGGAAAAAGGTGGTCTCTGCCCACATTTCAAAAGGGCGGGAGCAGAGAGGAGGACTTAAAATGCTTTCCCCCAAAATCCTGCCCCTTCTCCATGTAGCAAAAGGGGAAAAGGTGGTTTTTGCCCCCCAGAACCCCCTTTGGGCCCGGGTTATGAATGAGTGATGGTCTCCAGGTGAGGGGAGGTCCTTGACCCTTGGGCTTGCCAAAAAATGGTTTGAATGAAAACTTTGGGATAAGAGTTTCAAATTTACTTTCCCAGCTTTTAAAATTGTTTCCCAAGAGTCGGCCACACTTTAGCCCTTTATGAAGTTTTATTGTTTTGGGATAATATCTCAAAAGGAGTCCAGCCCAAAAGCCAAGCTTCAGTATAAAAGAAAAACTTTGGAAAGGATGGTGTTATTGGAAATGCCGCCATCTTGTTTGTTCATTTCCCTGTGGGGGCATGGACGGTTTATTGGTGGGCTTTGAGTACTTTGAGGGTTTCCCTTTTGGGCCTATTCAATTTTGTCCACCTTCTTTCCCGTATTCTCATCCTCCCAAAGGCCATCCCCCTGGAAGAAAATTTTTTAGTAACAAAAATCCAGGACTTTAATAAATTTAAACAGAGGCAGGGGGGGACTGAAAACTCATGGGGCCCCCGGGCAAAAAGGGGATCCCTGGGGCCCCACGGGCCTTGCCCCCACCCAAAAAAAACCAAAGAAAAGGTACCAAAGGGGGATTATCATGGGGCCCCCACTGACCCCGGGCCCTCGGGCAGTGCCCGAGTTGGGTTTAAATGGTCAGGTCCCCCCCTGAAAGGATGGTCAAATTTTTATGGACCCCAAAAATAATATTTTGGGGAGAAAACCCCCAAAAAGTGCCCTGTGCAGGGAAAAGCCCTGACACAGGCTGTTGTCATGGGAACTTTTTAACAGGATGTGGGGTGTTACTATGGCAATGGTTTTAGGGGGGGACCCAAACCCAGGCCCCTTGGATTCCTTGGGAAATGGTACAGGGGAGGGGAAATTGGCGGCCCTCCTTTTTAAAAGGGGGGGTTGGGATAGAACCCCCGGGGGGGCCCTTCAAGGTTTTGGGGGTTAAAGGGGGAAAATACCTTTATAAATTTTTTAAAGGCCTAAAATTTGTATAGGATAGCCGGGGGTGAATTTAAACCCAGCTTTTTTGTTGGGAAAAGCCGGGTTTTTTTAAATTTAAAAATTAAGCCGGGAAAACCCCGGTTTAATTAAATACCCTAGGGGGGGTTTTTATAAGGGGGACCAGGGCCCCCCTGGAAAGGCAATTTCCGGGGGGCCCCCCACAAAAAGGGTTTTTCTTTTGGGGTTTCGTGGAAAACCCGTGGGCCCTGCTGTAAAAATAAAGGGCCCCCCTTTTTTTAGGGGGACCCCAAGGGGGGTGGGGTGGGGCAACTTAATTTGGGGCCCCGGGGAATTTGGGGATCATGGGGGTCCCTTTTTGGGTCCCTTTCCCAAAAATCAATAAAAGCCTATGAAAAAAAAACCAGGGGCCCTCCCTGGGGCCCCCTTCAGAAACCCGGGCCCTCCGGGGAAAATTTTCCTGAGGTTTTCCCAAAAAGGTCAGTCCGCCCCCGGGTACACCGGGTCATTTTCTTGGGGGACCCCAAAATTTCTAAAAACCCGCCAATTAAATTTTTTTGAAGTGGTAAGAAAATTGCTTTAAGTTCAAACCAAGCCCTCCCGGAAAGGGGGCTTTTTGGAAAAGGGGGTTTAATGGGCTTTGAAAAGTGGCCCGGGTTTTTTGGTGCCCGAGGGGCCCGGGGCTGGTATTTGAAAAAAAAGGCTGATCTACGGGAAAATTTAAACCGGACTTTCTCTAGGGTTTGCAGAGGGTGGGTCCGAAAAAAAAAGGGGTTTTTTTTTAAAAAACAAAAAAAAAGTGGCCCGGGAAACTATTGGGGAAAGGAAAAAAGCCCCTTTGGTTTATGTTCAAAGGTCCCCGAGGGAATTTGGGGAGGGTTGGGGAAAAGATAGGGAAAGGAATGCTTCATGGAATGTGGGGCCAAAAATTTTTTGGGGCCTTTAAAAAATTTAAAATTTTTTCATTTTTTTTTACTGCACCCCCACACCCGGCAGGTTTTTCGGCCCTGACGGGAATTTAACCAAATCGGAATCGCATTTATAGCCGCTTCACCTGTTGGGGGACTTGAAAAAGTGTTCACCCTGCCGGCATGTTGTACCCCTGCAGCGGGGGGGCTGGGAAGGGAAACTTGGGCCTATTTTAATGATGCTTTGGGGCCCGGTTTTTTTAAAAAAATTCTGGGAAATTTCCAGTTGAGCAAAAGGAAGGCCCCCAAGGGGTTTGGGGGTTGGGGGGGTGTGGGGCAGGTTGGGGGTTTCCTGGGGCCTTGGGGGTTTTTGAAGAAATGGGTTTAAAAGTTTTAACAGCTGGGGGGGAAAAGGAAAGGTTTTAAGGTTTAAATTTTCTTCCGGTTTACAAAAAAAAAAGCTGGGGCCCTGTGCTTCTCGAAATTTTGGCCCAGGTTTATCAGCTTCCCGGGAAAAATTTTCCCGCGATGGGAATTTGGCCAGTTGACACCTTACCCACCCCGACATCCTTCAAACCAAAAAATCCCAAAGGGGGTTTGGGGAGATCATTTTCTGCGAACAAACGGCTTTAATCATTCAGCCGGGGCCCAAAGTTTGCCCGAAACCCACCAAAAGTTTCGACAGCCGCTGGGGTATCAAAATTCAAAGCCTCAGAAGGGGGATTTTATCCCATTTTTGTAAAGGATGGAGGAACCTGTTTTGATTTTTCTTTGTTTTTGGCCTTTCAGGCTGAAAAAAATTTATTTGTGTATGGCAGTTGTAAAAAGTTTAGGAAAAAATGGAAAATAGACCAAAAGGGGTTCCCAAAACCCTTTTAAAAATGGGCAGTTTACTGTTTCCCTTTAGGGCTTTGGGAAGGGTTTGGGGGGGGGCGAAAATGGAAATAAAAAATGTCCCGGCATCAGTGGAGTTTTAAAAAATGCCCCAAACTTTGATTTTTGGTGTAGTGCCCCATTTTTGGTTTTTCATTGGAAGTCATAGTGCCCGCATTGGTGTTTAGTGGGGGAGAAATAGTGCTCCAACGGCCCGAAAAAAGGCAAGGGAAAGGGTGGCCCTCGGGGTCCGGGGCAGGGGGGGGGACTGACAACTCATGAGGCCCCGGGCAATAGGGGATCATGGGGCCCCCCGTTTTCCTTGGCCCCCAAAACCCAAAAAAAACCTATTTAAAAAGGTACCGGGGCTTCATGGGGGGCCCCCCCCCTTTACCCCGGGCCCCGGGCAGTCCCGAGTTTCCAAATGGTCAGTCCGCCCCTGCCCCGGGGCCCACAGGTGGTGCCACTGTTAGATTAAAAGGAAACGTTGTTTGTGTAAAGTACTTTTTTACATATAATTGTTTATTTTCTAGTTTTGTAAAAAAACCATAAAAAAAATAGCAAGAAAAAGAGACAATAGTGTGACAGTGGGTCAAAAAACGGTTTTTGGGCACTGAAATTTTAATAAAAAGCCCCGGGAGGAATCAGGGGAGAGGAAGGTGTTGTCAATGTGGCGTGTACGGGGAGGAAAAAATAACCATTGATTGAAGAGTGGATTCCACATGCGGGATAATGTCCGAGTAAAATTTTAAATATTATTTTTGGCCAACAGAGGGGTTTGGTACTCTTTAACATATAAGAGTAAGGTACATGTACAAATTTTTGTGAAAGAGGGTCCGGGGGGAGAGATATAGTGAATGCAGGGGCCCCGGGGGATGGATTAGGAAGGGGGTCCGGGGGAGGGTTAGTGAAAGAGGGGTGGGGAGAGCGGTTTAGGGAATGCAGGGTCCAGGGATGGGGTGGAATGGGTTGTGAAAGGTGTGGTGAGGAGGTGTAGATTGAGGGGTGGATGGGATTGGGAGCGATACAGTGATATGGAAGGTAGTTTTAGGAGTATGAAAAAATAAGTTTGAGGAATGGATGGTGTTGATGAGGGACTGGTGGGAAGAAGGACAGGGGTTAGGTGAAGAATGAGAACTGAGATAGTGGGTTGTGACAAGTGGTACGGGTATTGGATAGTTTGATAAGGTAATTGGGGGGGTGATTTAGGACCAGATTGATGGTCATGATACCTCTTAGCAATTTTCAAGATTGAGGTGGAGGGTTATGTTCTGAATTGCTGGTGTAGGTATTTCCATTATTCTCTTCTAAGTGGATAAAGTATCTTCCCTCATAGTTATTTTTTGTGTAAATCTTCATGTGTTCCAGGTTCATGGTGAGGTCTGTTTGGAAATCATTAAAAATAGTATTAAAATTTTTATCACAAATTTGTTTTCATAGCATATTTCATAAATGAAAAGGTTAGTTTGGTTGTGAACAGAGGGGTGTTTTTGAGATTACCAGTCAACTTCGTTTGTGTAGATCCATATTATCATCACGAGCGCCAATTAGTGCCATGGTGGATTTGAGAAAGAAATGATGCAGTATGGTATGTGGGTCTTTGAGTACAGCAGGATATGATAATAAAAGTGTTGGAAGTGGATCACTAAGTATTGTGTTAAAAGAGGGACAGGTACAGATGTAATGTTGAGTTAAGAGGTATGATAATGAATATTGGGAATTGAGGGAATGTTAATTAAATAAAATGCGTATTGAGGTTGGGTAATAAGTAATAGAGTGGTTAGAGGGGGTTAATAGAGTTTTAGCTGGAGAGTATAAGTGGGTGTGTACGGGAATGTAGATATAAAGGTTTGATGAAATGTTAATGGAAAGAGGGTTGATAGGGGGGATGGAATGGGTATTAGAAGGGTTGAGTGTGGGGTTGGGGAGAAATGAGTGAATTGATAATGAGGATTTGGGTAGGAGAATGTTGTGAAATGTTGGATTGTTAATTTGAAGAGCTGGTTTGGTTGGTTGTGGATCTGATGATTTTTGAAAGGGGAGGTGTAGGTATGATTAAAGATAGGGGAAAGGTGTTAGGAAGAAATGTGGGTGGGGAGTACAGAAGTATGGATGGAGAGATGGGTTGTTAGGAAAAAGGGCGGGGGAGAGGGGGGGGGAGGGCGGGGCAAAAAAGGGAGGGAGGGAGAGGTGGGAAGAGAGTTAAAGGTGAATGTGGAGGGATATGGATAATAGGGATTTAAATGGGGGTAGGAGGGGGTATGTGAATGAGGGGCCCCGGGGAGAGCGGATATAGTGAATGAGGGTGGGGGAGGGGGATATAGTAAAATGCAGGGTCCAAGGGACGGATATAGTGAAGGGCAGGGTGGGGGGGAGAGAGGATTGGGAAAAAAGCGGGGTTGGGGGAGAGTGGATATTATGAATGCGGGGTCCAGGGAGAGGGATATAGGGGAATGAGGGGTCCGGGGAGAGGGGGGAAAAAGTGAATGCAGGGTCCGGGGGGGAGCAGTATGTGAATACAGGGTCCAAGGAGACCGGATATAGTAAATGCGGGGGTCCGGGGAGGGGGGATATAGTGAATGCAGGGTCCAAAAGGGGGGGGAGGGTATTGTGTGAGGGCCCGGGGGAGACGGATTTTAGTGAATGCGGGGGGGCCGGGGAGAGCGGATATGTGAATACAAGGTCGGGGAGAGCAGTTTAAGTGAATGCGGGTCCGGAGCCCGGAATAGTGAATGCGGGGTCCAGGGGAGAGGATATAGAGAATGCGGGTCCAGGGAGATGGATAAGGGATATAGTAAAATGCGGGGTGGGGATAGCGGTATGTGAAGGGGGGTTTTGGCGAGAGCGGATATAGTGAAATGGGGGTCCGGAAGAGGGGTTTAGGAATGCCAGGTCGGGGGAGCAGATATAGGAATGCGGGCCCAAGGAGACGGATTTGTAAAATACGGGGCCCAGGGAGAGTGGATATGTAAATCAGGGTCCAAGGAGACGGATATAGTGAATACGGGGCCCGGGGGAAAGAGGGATTAGTGAATGCAGGGTCGGGGGGAGACGATATAGTGAATGCAGGGCCCAAGGGGGACCGGTATGGAAATGCGGGGTCCGGGAGAGAGGATATGTAAAATGCAGGGTCCGGGGGAGGGGGATATAGTGAATGCAGGGTCCGAGGAGAGGAAATATGTGAATGCGGGGTCCGGGGAGGTGGGGATATTGGAATGCGGGGTCCCAGGGGAGGGATATAGTGAGCGGGGTGGGGGGAGAGTGGTATAGTGAATGCGGGGCCCAGGGAGAGCGGATATAGTAAATTTGCAGGTCCGGGAGAGGGGGATTAGTAAATGGGGGGGTCCGGGGAGAGCGGTATGTGAATGGGGGTCGGGGAGAGCGGTATAGGAATGCGGGGTCCGGGGAGAGAGGTATGTAAAAGCGGGCCCGGGGAAAAAGGATATAGTGAATGCAGGGTCCGGGGGAGGGGGGATATTGAATGCGGGGTCCGGGGAGGCGGATATAGTGAATGGGGGGTCCGGGGAGAGCGGTTTTGGGAAATGCAGGGTCCGGGGAGAGGGAAATTAGTGAATGCATGGCCCGGGGGGGCCCAGATAAGTGAAGCAGGGTCCGGGACAGGGATATAGTGAAATGCAGGGTCCGGGGGAGCGGTTTAAAAGGGGAAAATGGAGGGTCGGGGAGAGGGTTATAGGAATGGGGGGTCCGGGGGAGCGGATTAGTGAATGGGGGGGTGGGGGGGAGAGGGGTTTCGAATGGGGGTCCGGGGAGAGCAGATTAGTGAAAGCAGGGTCCGGGGGGAAAAGGGAAATTTTGTAAATGGGATCTGGGGAGAGGGATATAGTGAATGCAGGACCCGGGGGGGAGAGGGGATATAGTAAATGCAGGGTCCGGGGGGGGAGCGGATTAGTGAATGCAGGGTCCGGGGGGGGCGGATATGGGAAATGCAGGGTGGGGGGAGAGCGGATTAGTGAATCGGGGTCTGGGGAGGGGGATATAGTAAATGCAGGGCCCGGGGGGGGAGAGGGAATAAAGTAAATTTGAGGGCCCCGGGGGATTATTAAACTTTAATGTGGGCGTCTAAAAAAAAAAGCATTCCCCTCAGTATACCCGACATCGACTGCCTAAAAATATGCACTCTGGCCTCGAAGGCCCCCCAAATTTTAATTGTGCAAGTCCCCCTTTGAAGGGGGTTAAAAAAGGCCTGGCACGTTTTGGGTGAATCCCCAACAAATCAGACCACAAATTTCAGTGTTGTGTTAAATTTTAACATGACACGGTGATTGCACGTTTGTGATTGCTGTCATTGCGGGGAATTGGGAAGACGCGCGAGGTTTAAGTGAGATACTCGAGGAGAAGTGTCCCGAAGGAGCTGGAATCACAGAGCCAGATTTAAATCAAAGAAGTTGTACCCCGGGGAAAGGGGCGAGCAGATCCTGCGGGGGTGAGCTGCACCCGTCAGATGGAAGGCTGCAAGTGACTCCTGACGGTGAGGTTCTCTGGGCAGGGCGGGGAAAACGAGCTCTGTAGATTTAGCATGAATTTTTTATCGGCAAGCGCAAAAAATACCGAAGATTGGCCGCCCGGGGAGCCCGTCCTGTGAAAATCCAGATAACGCACAATCTGTGTGTTCCCAAAATTCCCCTGAGAAGGGTTTTGATTGTAGGAAATGAGTATTTCTGAAAGCACCTATGGAGCTCATTTAAAGTTTTTTCCACTTTGCGGGGTCCACGTTTGAGAACCCTCGCTATATGTTGTTATGTGTTTTCCCTTTCCCCCCGCTTTACCTTTCTAATTCTTTCTTTGCAGCAGATTTTTTTTGGTAGAATCTACAGGAAAAATTTATTTTTTTTTTTTTTTTTTTTTTTTAACCTTTTTAAATATTTTTTAATTTCAATTTGGTATGGGGGAAAGAAGCGGCTTTTTTTTATGCTTGAATAGTTAAAAGGCAATTAAAATGTTACAAACACACAAGTGCAAACGTGTGTAGATGCAGTAAAGCAGCTTTTATACCACTGTGGAAACCCAAGGCGTTTAAATTTTCCGCATTGTGTAAAAAAGGCTGTTTGATTTCTTCTCTGATCCTCCCCCCTTTTCCGTGTCCCCTTTTTATCCTGATAAGACGATTAGTGGTGGCACTCTGACATGTCAGTTTGGGTGCATGCTAGGGGTTTTTTTTTTCACATTTTGCCCCGACCCTGCTTTCACTATATCCCCTCTCCCCGGCTCCCATTCACTTATCCTCCTCCCCGGACCCGCATTCACTATATCCGCTCTCCACGGACCCCCCCATTAAATTTACGGTTCCCTGGCCCCCCATTCCAAATCCTCTCCCCCGGGCCCCGCTTCAATTATCCGTTCCCCGGACCGCATTCCTTTTTAACGCTTCCCGGCCCTGCTTACTAATGCTCTCCCCGGACCCGGGATTCACTATTCCGATCCCCAGGCCGGCTTCCTTTTTCCGCTTCCCAGACCCGCATTTTATCCCCTCTCCCCGGACCCGCTTCCATACTCTTCCCCCGGCCCGCATTCACTATACCTCTCTCCCCCGGGCCCCCGCATTCATTTTTGCCTTCCCGGACCCTGCATTCCCCCTATATCCCCTTTTCCCCGGACCCCGATTATATATCTGCTTCCCCGGACCCGCATTCATATATCCCCTCTCCCCCGGCCCCGCATTCACTATTCCCCTCTCCCCGGGCCCCCGCTTCAATATTCCCCTTCCCCGGAC
>CATNWA010004308.1:0-17140 GCA_951230385.1 Staurois parvus | reverse complement strand
GAAGGGAAAAGGGCAGTTTGCCCCTTTAGCCCAACCAACCCATAAGGTGGCCCGCTTTATCACCCTGTTCAAAATACATTGTTTTTGATGCAGCATATCCTTTTCAGGATGCCTCAGTGCGAAGCAACAAGGTGTCCCTAATAGCCAGCTGTAAATCGTGATGACTAACAGGACCTGGATTGAGCACATAATTCGATTCAGCTTCCTGCACCCTTCGGTCCATCAAGTCCACGTTCCTCCTGCCATCTAACCTGCAGCCTCCCTATCAGGGTCCAATATTGACCCCAAAGAGTAGCCTTCCAAGCCTTCCAGGTAGTAATAGGCACAGCAGTATTCTCATTAAAGTTCCAATAATGCTCCAATGCCTTCCCTATAGGGGGTTCTACATCAGGATCAGTGATCCAATACCGGATAAACCTCCAGACCTCCCTGGGGACATCAGGCAAATACGTATGTAAGAAGGAGTGGGGCCCTCTTTCCATGATCAGACATCTCTTGTCTTATGTGACAGGATGGAAATCTGCCAAACATTCCTCCGACTAAAAGTTGACCAGGCAGTGTAACTGATAACTCATAGAGTACAACTTAACTTAGACAAAGCTTGTCATATGTCGGGAGTGCTGTCCCGTGAGACTCAAGTGTATGCCCTCGTCGTTGTCGGTCCCCAGGATATTTATCTCACATCCGTACAATCCTGTGAATTCTCATCCTGATCAAAGCTTCCGCCACGCCACCTTGGCCAACATCCGACTACCCTCGCTAGGCGTCTCTAGATAATATTTTATCAACACTAGCGTCATTGGGAACTAGGACTCAACATCACCATTATAAGAAAGCAACAATGGGAATAGTGGAGTTTGGGGGGACGCAAGCAAGGTAGCAGGAGGTCAAAGTGGCCAAGCCCAAAGATACATCGCTCACGGGAGCTGCGCGCCATGATACGAGCCCCACTAGACAATTACCTTTTTCACAATGTCGTAAGTTAAAACCATTCTGGCATGGAATTCATAGAACATATTCTAATGCTCCTTGGGGTAAGTCACCCACCACACCCGCCCCCTGAAGCATTCTCGAGATGTAAGGAGACAGAGTCGTCGAAACGGCAATGACTTGTGGTAATTCGTGAGAAAGACACAACATACACCTCCAACGCATCAAAAGAAGACAGTACCTGTTGCATAATAAAAAATGGTACCAACCCTCAAGCTCGCCCTGAGCAATTCAATATACAGGGCCTCCGATCTCGTCAATATGGTTTTACCCGCCCCCCTCTGCAAAAATAGGCAAATATGTGACAGGGCAGAGGGCAATTTGTGAGAATTGGAAGATCAAGGACGCAGCTCTTTAGATGGAGGGAGCGCCGCCAGCGGTTGAGGCCTACCCGGGCCCTCGCCACTCTCCAAGGAGATATCATTTCCCGATCTCAGCGGTGCGCCCACTACAGATAACATAACTAATGTGAGAACCGAATGCGTGTTACTAATCAAGCTCGAACGCCCAGGAGGGGAAACAGCCAACTGTAAACCAGGAACATACAGGAAAATGCTCAGCTTATATTCAAGGCCAACACTAACACCTAAGCCAACAGACAGACAGCACAATAAAACGAACTCAAATGCCAACCAGCTTTGCGAGAGCAGATAAATAAAATCAAGATAACAAAAACACAATCCAAAAAACTTCTGCAAAAACAAACAGAACAACTAACACTCCCCAGAAACGCGGGAGACAGACCAGGTTGAGCGATACTTCCAGCCCTGCATCAATACATATCTAGGCAAACAAGCCGCACGCCGGGATGTCCATGGACGTGATTACATAAGAGCCAAGTCTGCGACAAGTCGCGCGCCATGCCTCAGACTAGATGCCGAACCAAATTTAAATTCGCTAGGTAGTCCCCAAGTGGCGGTCTAAATCACACGAATACGTGTCCATTTGGCCCACAAGGAGACACTAACTTAAATTAACAGCTTGTTGAGAATGGATGCTAATAGCCGCAGATTCCTCCAAAGTGCCAAACTTGCGGATCCGAGCAAACAGGTAACTGCCACCCCCGTATTAGAACGACTACGTCCAAGGAATGTCCACTTAAAGAATCCAGCGGTCGACGGTTTTGTAACGGTTATCCAACCACGCAGATTACATGCAATTCACTCAGGCACAGTGAAGGACTTAAGGAAGATGCTAGCGTGGTCGGTTATTTTCCATCTTGAACTCTGCGATCCGTTTCGCAGTAGGACATACAACATTGCCAATAAGAATAACCGGCCCTTTTGCATTACGGCAAAACACAAATGAGCCCTTAAGCCTCCAGCATCAAAAGGAAGAGACGCCGTTTTTGCCATTTTTGAGTAGTCCAACTCTGCAGTAGTCACGGAAAACCAGCATTAACTTTTTACACTATTATTGCAAGTTCCCCCGTGGGCATCCCTGGACTCATGCCGCCCATAATCGCACATATCTCCGGGTAATTAAGCCCAGCTTAAAAATTAAAGCGAATGCTGTTCCCTGTCCGGCTCCTGATGCACGCGGGTCTCGTCGTCGCCCATGCGGGCTCGCTGGCTGCTTGCCTATTCGATGGGTTCTCCCCTCGACCACAAAGAAGATGGTAAAGAGGTGGCTTCGTGCAGCGGAAGGAGATTCTTGGGTAAGCTGGAGGCGGATGTGGTCAATCCTGCTTGCCACTCTTTAGAAATGACGCACCCCTAACGGGAGTGATGTTATCCACCTGCTGTGATTCATCCGCATCCTCTAGATATTAGCTATCAAGGTCTTGAAGCCACCCTTAACTCCGCGAAGAGTATGCATGCTCTGCCGCGAAATGGTCAGCACATGGATAGTCTGTCCCCCTCGGGGTTGCATCACTAACATGGCAGCTCGAACCCACCAGCAACGACAGCCGACATGGGATTGATTCAAGATTCCCTCTTGGATTCAGCCCCACATATCAGTCTGCAGATGTTCCATGTCTCGTGTTGCAGCACCGTATGTGGACTGGTGTATCACCGCATGAGAGAATGAAAGTACCCGCCGGAGCAAGAGGTGTACTTGGCTCTTTGGGAGACTAATGCCCAGCGATAGAATGCCCCCAGCTAACCTTCTAGAGAGTCAATGAACGGGGCGGACTTTAGAGCCATAAATGAAAATATGGCAGTTCGAAGCACGTTCTGGGATGCAGCACTTCCCGAGGGCCCGGGTCAGTTAGGGGGCCCATGAAAAATGCCCCTGGTAACTTTTTATTAGGCTATTTGGTATTGTCATTGAGTGCTGGGCCAAGGAAGAGGGGCCACCATGATCCCCATATGCCCGCAGGCCCCATAGAGTTGCTCAGGCCACCCCTGTGACATGGAACGCCTTCCTGGAATGGCTCTAGAAAAACCCATGTAGTAGCCTTACCCTAGATGACTATCACTGTGTTCAGTAGACCTGCCTGGTAAGAACACACTGGTGCCCCTGTCACAGGTTCTAAACAAACTGACAGCAGCCAATATGAACCGTCACAGCCAGTAAAGGAGTCAGAAAGGCATGACCTGATGTCCAAGTACTTGGGACGACACCAGATAGGGGGAGGCACTCTCAGATACCCATGACGGGGGAAGGTGAGGCCATCCTGGCCTGGCCTATCCCAAAAACCAAAAAGGAAGTTATGTCATTCTGGGGACAGCAGGCTACTATAGGAAGATTGATGTAACTACAGTAGCCTGGCGAAACCTCTGACTGACTTAACCAAAAAGAAACTGCCCAAGGTGGTCTCTTGGACACCAGAATGTAATAGGGCATTTCATGCCTTGCAGGAATTGCTGGCCAGCACCCCATGCTGTTTCCTATGCAGACTGATGCCTCTGCCTACGGAATGGGTTGCAGTTCTGAACTAGGTGGATGAAGCAGGAGAGAAACATCCCATCCTCTACTGGCGCAGGAAAACTGCTTCCAAGGGAGAAGCAGCATATGTCACGATTGAAAAGGCGTATCTTACGATCGTGTGGGCTCTCCCAGAAGTTGAAAATGTATCTTTACGGACATCACTTCACTGTGATCACTGATCACAATCCCCTGAGCTGGCTAAATCGTGTTGCTGGGGAGAATGACAACTATTTTGGTGTAGCTTGAACCACTTGCCCTCTAAAGGATTTACCCCCATTAACTACTTGCCAAGTGCAGATAGCCATATGAACGCGCTACACTGCGGCCCCCCTCCGGCCAGTTCTGGGAGAGCATCATATGACGTCCTCCAAGAACGCGCTCTCCTGCAGCGCCCCGCTACGGACACAGCTGATCACATGATGTGGTAAAAGGCCAATCATAGCGCCTTTTACCATGTGATCAGCCGTGTCCAATCACACGCTGATCTCCGGGAAATGCAATTGCCGGTTCTCGGCTGCACTTTCCTCACGCTGTCAGAGCGTGAGGAAAGTACTGCCGAGAACCGGCAGTTGTCAGAGCAGGGATCAGCACCAATCATCAGGGCACTGATGATCAGTGCCCTGATGATCGGTGCCCAGCAGTGCCACCCACCAGTTCCGCCCACCTGTGCCCAGCAGTGTACCCTCCTGTGCCCAGCAGTGCACCCACCTGTGCCACACACCTGTGCCCAGAAGTGCCACCTACATGTGCCCAGCAGTGCCACCCACATGTGCCCACCCACCTGTGCCCAACAGTGCCACCCACCTGTGCCCACAAACAGTGCTGCCCACCAGTGCAGCCCAGCAGAGCTGCCAGTCAGTGCCACCAGTCAGTGCCCAGCGGTTGTGCCAGTCAGTGCCCAGCAGTTGCGCCAGTCAATGCCCTAGCAGTGCAGCCAGTCAGAGCCCAGTACTGATGCCAGTCAGTGCCACCTATCAGTGCTGTATATCAGTGCCGCCTATCCGTGACACCTCATTAGTGCTGCCTATCAGTGCTGCCTATCCGTGCCATCTCATTTTGTGCTGCCTATCAGTGCCCATCAGTGCTGCCTATTAGTGCCCATCAGTGCTGCCTCATCAACGCACATCAGTGAAGGAGAAAAATTACCTGCTTGAAAAATTTTATAATAGAAACAAAAACTTTTTTTTTTCAAATTTTTTTGCAACTTTTTTGTTTATAGCACAAAAAGTAAAGTGCCCAGTGGCGATTAAATACCACCAAAAGAAAGCTCTATTTGAGAGAAACAAAATAGTAAAAATTTCATATGGATACAATCTTGCATGACCGCGCAATTGTCAATCAAAGTGTGACAGCAGTGAAAGCTGAAAATTGGCCTGGTAAAGAAGGGGGTTAACCACTTGCCTACCTGCCGCAGTGTATATACTGCGGCAGGGCGGCACCGCTGTGCTAAAGCACATAAAAAAACAGCGTCTAGCAAAACAGGTAGGGGGCGTGCGTAATAATTTGAAACAGTGCATTGTAAGTGTTTTATGTGTTAAAAAAAAATACTGTTATCATTAGGAGGTTTGTTCAATAAAATTTGAATTGTACTCTTAATAGTTGATAACATGAGAATTATGCTGTCTGTTATTTACATCAATTATTTAGGTCAGTGGTTCTTAACCTGGGTTCGATCGAACCCCAGGGTTTCGGTGAGTCAGTCTCGGGGTTCGGCGGAGGTGACCCACACCCGACTCATATGATTTGTGATGACATGCCCCGCTTGTCCATCATTGGCTGCAGGTGGTCACGCAACATCGCTTAGCCCAGTGGTCGGCAAGCCGCGGCTCTTGTGTGCCGGGCGCCCGCCCGCGTCCCCTCCCTCCTCTCGGGCGGCAGGGACTCAAATGCAATGATTGGCCAGTCTCGCTGCCACTCACATCCTGATAGCCAGTGATTGGCTGTCAGGATGTGTGTAGGCGGGGCAGTGTGACGAACGTGAGAGGAGCTAGGCTCCTCTCACAGTCCGCCCCCCTGAAGACCGGAACGGCGCGGGAATACAGCGAGAGGAACGCGCAGAGCAAAGGTAAGTGAATTGACACAGGGGGGACTTGGGGACTTAATATGGGGGATGAATTAATATGGGGAATGAATTACTATATGGGGGATGAATTACTATATGGGGGATGTATTACTATATGGGGGATGAATTACTATATGGGGGATGTATTACTATGGGGGATGAATTACTATATGGGGGATGAATTACTATATGGGGGATGAATTACTATATGGGGGGATGTATTACTATATGGGGGATGTATTACTATATGGGGATGAATTACTATATGGGGGATGAATTACTATATGGGGGATACTATTATATACTATATGGGGGATGAATTACTATATGGGGGTATGTATTAACTATGGGGGATGAATTACTATATGGGGGGTATGAATTACTATGGGGGATGAATTACTATATGGGGGATGAATTACTATATGGGGGATGTATTACTATATGGGGATGAATTACTATATGGGGATGAATTACTATGGGGGATGAATTACTATATGGGGGATGAATTACTATATGGGGAAGGAATTACTATAGGGGGATGAATTACTATATGGGGGGTGAATTACTATATGGGGGGGATGAATTACTATGGGGGATGAATTACTATATGGGGGAATGAATTACTATATGGGGGATGAATTACTATATGGGGGATGAATTACTATGAGGGATGAATTACTATGGGGGATGAATTACTATATGGGGGATGAATTACTATATGGGGGATGAATTACTATGGGGGATGAATTACTATATGGGGGATGAATTACTATGGGGGATGAATTTTCATACCGTTTGTTAACAACATATATCTTTGCGAGCAATCCTTTTCGAGGATGCTGGACATAAAGACGAAGAAAAGGAACAGACTTTGTTGCGAAAATGACATGAGAGTGGCACTTGCCAAGGTAATGCCGCGCATTTCTGAACTGGCCTCTGAAAGACAACAGCAGAAGTCACACTGATTTGCGGTAAATATTCATTATTTTGTTTTTGTGTGAAAATCATGTTTTTTTAATGGTTTTGTTCTTTGTTCTTAATGGTTTTGTTTTGTTCATTTTGTGCACCTATGTATAGGTGCACAAAAGAGGTGACATGAGAGTGGCACTTGCCAAGGTAATGCCGCGCATTTCTGAACTGGCCTCTGAAAGACAACAGCAGAAGTCACACTGATTTGCGGTAAATATTCATTATTTTGTTTTTGTGTGAAAATCATGTTTTAATGGTTTTGTTCTTTGTTCTTAATGGTTTTGTTCATTTTGTGCACCTATGTATAAATATATACCTATGTTTTGAATTTTAAAAATCATATTTTATTTTTCCAATTAAGAAGGGTTCGGTGAATGCGCATATGAAAACTGGTGGGGTTCAGTACCTCCAAAAAGGTTAAGAACCACTGATTTAGGTAAATGAGAAAAATATCATTTGCATAATAATTTGGAACACGAAGTAAATAAGGTACTGTGTCTGACCCCTCCTTTTCCTACAGTCCACAACAGCCTCGACCTCAAATTCTTCTTCCCCGTCCACGTGTATGGGCTCGGGGGGTCTTGACCTACGATTAGGAAACGGATCGGGTACTACAGGCTTCAACAGTGACACATGGAAGTTTGGGTGTACTCTAATGGACTCTGGAAGTGCCAATTCGTACGAGAGATTGTTAATCCTGCGTCTTACCGGAAATGGGCCCACAAACCTTGGTGCCAACTTCCTCGAAGGGCATGCCATCTTCAGATTAGTTGTAGCCAGCCAGACCTGGTCTTCTCCCGGATGCAGAATCAGTTTCTCTCCTTCTCCTCCTGTCGTAGACCCTCTTGTTGTCTTCCTGGGCTTTTGTGACCGCCTCCTGTAACAATTTATTGTTAGAGACAAAGAAATTTAGCGTATCCTGGGCAGCAGGAACAGAAGTTTCTGGGATCAGATCAGGTAAAAAGGTAGGGTGGAACCCATAGTTGGCAAAAAATGGTGATTGTTTAGTGGCAGAATGGCTAGCGTTATTATATGCGAACTTCTGCCAGAGGCAAGAGTGCCACCCAGTCATCTTGGAGGAATGATGTGTAACATCTGATGTATTGTTCCAGAGTCTGATTGGTTCGTTTGGTCTGTCCGTTTGTTTGTGGGTGGTAGGCAGAGGAGAACGATAACTTGATTTCCAGGGTTTCGCATAGTGCTCTCCAAAATCTCGAATTAAATTGCTCACAGGAACTCCATGGAGTCTTACGATTTCTCTAATGAAAATCTGAGTAGTTTCAGAAGCAGAAGGTGTATTCTTTAATTGCAAAAATTGGGCCATTTTTGACAACCGATCCACTACCATAAAAATAGCAGTATGTCCTTGGGAAGGCGGAAGTTCCACTATAAAGTCCATAGTTATCATCTTCCAAGGCCTATCAGGTACTGGTAGGGTATAAGTAAACCCCAGGCTTTGTTTCGGGTGGTCTTGTTCCAATTGCAGATGGTGCAAGTCCTGACGTATGTTTTGCAATCTTAGCCATATTCGGCCACCAGAACGTGCGTTGGCCCAATTCCAATGTCTTGAAAGTCCTGAAGTGGCCTGCTAATGGGTGATCATGGCAGTAACCCAGGACAAGAGTTTGTGACCCTTCGGGTACCAACATTTTCTCCCCTTTCCATAAAAGCCCTTCCCTGCTCTGTACAGTGATTCCAGGTGTGCTGGATCCTCCTACTGATGCCTGTTGCAATTGAAACAAAATTTCAGACTGTAATAGCAAGGAATTTTCCTGCTGGTAGAATGGTGTCCGGTTTTGGAGATTCCTTTGGATCCTCGAACATGCGTGAAAACGCATCAGGTTTAGTGTTTTTTGGATACAAACAATATGGTAGTGTGACCAGAGCACCCCTACCCAAGGAAAGGAGGTTATTAAATGATCCACGCGGAGTAATATGGGTTCAAAGATTACAAACAGTATTTTATTCGATCACATGGATCATAGGGAGGTTAAACATGAGCACGGTGTACATATCAAACAAATAAAATCATTTTAAAAGCACTTGGCGTCCTCATTTCTGGGTCATTTTGGCAAATAGAGTACCATATAAGGCAATGTAAGGTAGTGGTGTGGCTTTGGTTCTAGGTTTCCATAGATCTCCAGCTTGTATCAGGATAAACCATATATTCGGTAAGTATATTTTCAGTATGAGCCAGGGTGTGTAGAATAGCCTTCTGGCCCCTGGAAACTGAACATAAAAATAGAAATAAGTATATATGAAAATGTAGGAGCTAATCACAGCTAAGCCGTACCAAAAAACCTCCCTATAAAGTGGTCAGTGAGCACTTCATTACCTTCTCAGTTGTAAGCCTGTCATACCCGCTTCTCAATTGTGGAGACTTCCTGGGTAGCCACCCCAAGTGAAAAAAAAGTCCACAGTACCAAATGATTCTGGGGATATATATAAAAATTATAATATGGATCACAAAGCATCAATTAAACCCTGAAAACAGAAACAAAATATGGGTATATTACCATCAATGAGGATCAAGAGGACTCCCGTCGACTTGAAATAGGATCAGGTCCTTGATGCTTGTTTAAAGAATGCATATGGGGGTGGGAAGCCAGGTGGTCTCAATACATAATTCCAACACATATATTATGTATGTAGCAGGCCGTGAGTACCTGAGTCTAAATACCCAATGAAGGTTTCCAAAAATTACTCAATCTGAGAAAAATAAAGCGGTTTATATAGGATATGGCTTTGTCACAGCAAACAGTGCCTCAATAGGATTGCATATGTATATATATATATTTTTAATCCTCTGAAGAGGATTTCCAAAAAATTCCCCGAAAAAAATAGGGTAAATTAGGCACATATAACATACCCTCTTAACTCCATATATGCTCTATGAGTCTAAACAGCAGTGAGCTAAAATAACTTGCCACCCGGTGGAAGATATATTCCCATAGGGGATTGCCGTTTGCGGACCGCTGTAATAGTAGCCTTATGGTAGTTTTCAGAGGGCCTTGTGCCGTAATGACGTCACTACGCTCGGCGTCTTCATAGGGTGCGGCGCCCACGAGGTGGGAAGGAACGGCGGTGTCACAGCTCCCTGCTAGGAAGGCACAAGGCCCTCTGCAAAACTACCATAAGGCTAACTATTACAGCGGTCCGCAAACGGCAATCCCCTATGGGAATATATCTTCCACCGGTGGCAAGTTATTTTAGCTCACTGCTGTTTAGACTCATAGAGCATATATGGAGTTAAGAGGGTATGTTATAGATGTGCCTAATTTACCCTATTTTTTCGGGGAATTTTTTGGAAATCCTCTTCAGAGGATTAAAAATATATATATATACATATGCAATCCTATTGAGGCACTGTTTGCTGTGACAAAGCCATATCCTATATAAACCGCTTTATTTTTCTCAGATTGAGTAATTTTTTGGAAACCCTTCATTGGGTATATAGACTCAGGTACTCACGGCCTGCTACATACATAATATATGTGTTGGGAATTATGTATTGAAGACCACCTGGCTTCCCACCCCCATATGCATCTTTAAACAAGCATCAAGGACCTGATCCTATTTCAAGTCGACGGGAGTCCTCTTGATCCTCATTGATGGTAATATACCCATATTTTGTTTCTGTTTTCAGGGTTTAATTGATGCTTTGTGATCCATATTATAATTTTTATATATATCCCCAGAATCATTTGGTACTGTGGACTTTTTTTCACTTGGGGGTGGCTACCCAGGAAGTCTCCACAACTGAGAAGCGGGTATGACAGGCTTACAACTGAGAAGGTAATGAAGTGCTCACTGACCACTTTATAGGGAGGTTTGGGTACGGGCTTAGCTGTGATTAGCTCCTACATTTTCATATATACTTATTTCTATTTTTATGTTCCATTTCCACTGGCCAGAAGGCTATTCTACACACCCTGGCTCTCCATACTAAAAATATACTTACCGAATATATGGTTTATCCTGATACAAGCTGGAGATCTATGGAAACCTAGAACCAAAGCCACACCACTACCTTACATTGCCTTAAATGGTACTCTATTTTGCCAAAATGACCCAGAAATGAGGACGCCAATGCTTTTAAAATGATTTTATTTGTTTGATATGTACACCGTGCTCATGTTTAACCTCCCTATGATCCATGTGATCGAATAAAATACTGTTTGTAATCTTTGAACCCATATTACTCCGCGTGGATCATTTAATAACCTCCTTTCCTTGGGTAGGGGTGCTCTGGTCACACTACCATATTGTTTAGTATGCAATAAACTTTTGGAGTAGTTTATGGATCCACACTTACATGTTAAGTGAGTCTGGTAGATAAGATTATGACACTAGCTATCAGTGTCATTATAGGAGTGGCTATCCTTTAGTCTATTTTATGTGTTAGTGTATAGTTTGGATCACTGGCCTGTAGGTGGATGTGAAAGACGAATCTGGAGAAAAACACAGTGCCCAT
Source organism: Staurois parvus (assembly GCA_951230385.1). NCBI lineage: Eukaryota > Metazoa > Chordata > Amphibia > Anura > Ranidae > Staurois > Staurois parvus. Next base: position 5,771 of record CATNWA010004308.1, on the reverse strand, counting down.
CTACACACCAGGCGTGGTTTGAGACGTTTAGCGCAGTCCTTAAATATTCTAGATTCTTGTGATCCGAGCCGCTATACCAGATTTATTGGAATGTATATGTTGCCCCTTACCAGTCAACAGGATCTCCATTCCTCTAGTGCTGTCTTAATTGCCAAGAGACTCTCAGTCCCAACGTCGTAATGTTTCCTTATCAGCTGGGGACAAGAATTCCTATAGATGAAGCTCCACTGGGTGCCTTAGTTTTTCCTTAAGGCCTTTCCTTTGTGAGAGAACTTGCCCCTACTGCGTTTAGTGATGCTCTACCTTCCAAGATGTAGGTGGGAATGATGGCCCCGAGGGAGTCTGGGTGGCTTCAGAATGGGGCCGCTGTAAATAATCTTCCTTCAAAGCCTCAACAAGGCCGCCATGCGCCTCAGGGTCCAATGGCAGCGGACTCCAAACTTAGAGAGCTGGGTAATTGTGACATGAGCCCAAAAAGTTCTTAAATGAATTTCCGGTACGGAAATTCGCAAAGCCAATGAACCCCCCCCCCCCCCCCCCCATTCCCCCCCCTTATGACGTTCTGAATGGTCACCGGCCATGTCCAAAATTGCTGACCATCTATTGGGGATCCATTGCAATTCCGGCATGTAGTAGATGATCAGAGCCCAGGAAATGTGAATGCTCTGTTGCTCAATATATGCAGATTTTACACTGCCATAGCGTATAGTCCGTATGCTGGTTGAATAGCGTCGCGGCAGTTACACATCTGACATGATCTTCACGGTGAATTTGCCAGGAGATGCAGAAAAAAAATCAGAATGTCAACCGCAGGTATATGACAACAAAAACGTCCAGGTAATCTCTGAAGACTGTTGTTTAATGAGTGTTGGAATGTAGCAAGAGCGTTTGCACAACCCGAACCTGCATGTGCCAGGTATTCAAAGTGAATGAAACGGGTGCGGAAGGCGGTTTTTCCCATTTGTCCCCTTTCCCGTAATACGGACCAAGTTGTTATGCCCCGTCTCACAAATCCATCCTTTAGTGAATATAGGTGGCCGTCTTAAGTCTCTGGAACCGTTCAGCGAACCAAGGGAAGGGGGATACCGGTTCTTAACGGTAATCTTATTTATTTCCCGATAATCCATGCAGGGCCGCAAGGACTTTGTCCTTTTCTTTTCAACAAAGAATATTCCCAGCTCCAGCTGGTGAAAGGTGAGGGCCCGAAATGAACCCTTTCCTGGAGATTCTCCTCAGATATAACTCCTGGCTAACACTCCTGATTTCCCAGTTCATACAAGGGAAAGATCCTGCCCAAAAGAGATTTCAGACTCGGGAAGCAAATGCGATCGGAAGCAGCTCATAGAATCAATGAGGAGCGAAGTGTATCCGCTCCCCGTTTACTGAAATACAATCAAGGTAGGTCGTTGTTATGACCCGGGTAACTTGTTTGAGAAAGTTCCGCATCAGTGAGTACCATAGCAAAGTATGTTAGGTGCTGACCTTGAGGATATCTTAGAGGAGGTAAAACAATGTTATCTGGCAATACAGAAGAGAAAATGGATTTGAGCCCGACTTCCAATTAATGTGAGGGTTGTGCGCCCGTAGCCAGGGGAGGCCTTGTATGACAGGAAATCGAGGAGAGGTGATAGCATTCCAGACGTAAAAATTCTTGATGATGGTTGGTGATCGTAGTATGGATTGTGGGGTCTCCTTGTCTACAGTCAGAGATTTAATACGGGATCCATCGGCAAGAAAGATGTTTTAATCCATGTTTCTTTTGGTATAGTGGGATATGTTCTGTTGGGCGGCAAAGTTTAAATCTTATGAAGCGCAGCTGCAGGCCCTGAATCAATTTGCTGTCACCGACCCGGTTCTTCCGGGAAGCTGGAAGGCAATGGGAACGAGTCAGGTGAGTTGAACTATTGGAACATGATGGAGGGGCAGTTTGAAGAAACAGAGTGCACTTACGCAACTTAGGCTGGGCAGGAGCGCACAGTAATGGCCTGATTTCCTCCACAGTATAAACAGAGGTTGTGGACCCGACCGTCTTTGGCGGTTCCACTGCAGTCAGTGAAGGACGTATTAGCCCTAGTTGCATAGGTTCTGGGTGGGTATCCATAGCCTTCCAGAAGTCCCAGGTCCTAGCAGGAGTATTGGGCTGGATTGGTCTGATAACTTGGTGTAGCACCCGATGTAGGTCTCAGAGCTTGAATATGGATCTTTCTAACCGGTGTTTCACGTAGCCGACCGGTACAATTTTGATGGCTAATGTGAGTCAGGACCTATCCAAGGAATCAGGTAATGCCCACCCGTGCATAGCTCTTCCTTGAGGGCTCTGGCCAAGATCCCAGGCTGAACTTGAATGTCGAAGGGCTGCATCGTTCCCGTTGGTAACCCCACTCCATCAACTTAAAATCGTGAGGACTCTCGTAGTCCTCTGCTGCTCGGCAACCCTGTTGGAGGCACAAGTAATGGTGTTTCAGCGGTAGACGTTCTCGCTGTGGGTCCTATCGAGTATAGTCTGGGCAATGTCATATGAAGAAAGTGGTCATGGTGTTCAGGTGTGGATGGAGACTTTGCAAGCAAGCGGATGGCCCAACCCTGAGATCTCCCTGCAGCAAGGAAATGATTGAATCCCACCTTAACATCTCTGTGTAGAAGTTTCGTGGCTTGCAGATCAAAATACAGCTGACATGCGTTTCGGAACGCCCATTAAATCGTTCCAGAGTAGCACACGAGTTTCATGTGAGGGTAACAGGACCACTGTACTAGTGCAGAAGTTCTGAGGAATCACAGCCGAGGAGGACGTAACCGAGCCTAGGGTTGAGAAGCAGATGTAGACCAAGGTTTGGATACGTTACTTCCAAGAATGAGCATATCCATCCTAGGTAAGGTCATTAACACCTGGTGAGTGCAGCCCAAATGATGAACCATAACTCATCCAGTGGAGAGGGGTTCCTCTTGCAGGCTCGGACTGGCCGCGTATAGGTAGCTGTCACGTACATTATTGGTGAGCCTGATGTGAAGAGGCAACCTCTCGTACAACCCCGGCTCGGAACCACTGAGAGTGATACAGCAGTCGCAGGAGCGCGGTGAGGTAAGAGGGCCTGGGATCCGTCTGGTCAAGTAGCAGACTGAGGAGCGGACCAGACCATGTTGGCCGGATGGATCCATGCAGGATGGATGGATGAGGCAGAGGTAGACCAGAGCAGGATGCGGATGGATGCACCGTGAGGCAAGTAGCGAGTCAGGCAGACCAGAGCAGCAGGTAGAGGGATCGTCGGGTCACAGGCCAGGTTCAGCAACAGGAGGTCAAATGATCAGGAGCAGGCAGAAGAATATCCAGAGACAAGCCAGGGGTCATGGCAGGAGATAGTCAACAATAGTCAGGGGCAGGCTGGGTTCGGCAACAGGAAACATATCAGAGTCAGGAATCACAGGCAGAAGAATAAGACCAATACAGTAATTTGGATCCTGCAGTAGCCCGCTTAAATAGCCCATTCGGCGCCGTCATTGGCGACAGGCGTGCATCCTTGAGCGCAAGTGCACATGCGCGGCCGCAAGTGCCGCCGTGCGCACCTTGGTCCTAGTGCCCGCACCCCTTTATGCCTTGTCGGGACCCCCGCGCATGCGCAGTTTTGTGCGCCGGGTGTCTTCTATTTCCCGACACTTCCTGACCGCCCTTAGCAGAATACTGTTTACAGGGGCGTCACAGGGCGCAAAATCACATATATATATATGATTTGTGCTCCCAGGGTTTTCATCCCCCTCCAAGAGGCTGAGTTGCCCCTCAGTACACAGTCATCACATTAACCCCTTGATTTCAGTAAACGCCATACACAAAAATCCCATTGCTATATGTGTCTGAACTGATCAAAAATTTTTAAAAGATCAGCACTATCCACTTCACATTAGTATAGTGTCCCAAAACTGCAGGTTAAAGGGATCAGCCCCCGACACCCGCCAGACCTCGTTTACCCCTACGTTACCCCCCCCCTTCTCCCCCACAAAGGGGTGTCAGTAGGTCCCTGTCACTTGTATATTACACACAAAAAACCGCAGTGTTTGAGAACAGGCCTGATCTCGTTAGCACTTGCCCGGTAAATTTTGAGACTCTCAATGCGCCTGTTAGTTTAACTCCCAGGGTCAGGCCCCCCCAAAAACCCCTTGTATTTAACTGTATGTTTTGTATTTCTCCCATTAATTTTAGCGCTGAGAAACTGTTTGGGGTTATATAAATCCTGTATAATAATAAAAATACCAGCACTGCAATTATTGGTGACGTGGCAGTCCTAAAAGTCAGTACAAGGGGTGCGTGGCGAGCTCAAGTATTTTCCCCCCGCCACAAAAAATTTGCCACAGGCCCCTAAGCCCCTAATATCCTTCCCGATTGCTTGCAAATTTTCCCCTTTGGCCCGTCCCCCAAATTTTGCACACTTGTACTTTCCCCCCTTTTACTGCCCAACCCAAAAATTTAGGGGGAAATGAAAATTAACACTCAACAATTTTTCGCCCCCCAACCAAATTCAAACCTTGCCAGACCCTTCAATGGAAACCCTCAAGGGTTTTCAAAAAGCATTTTTTTTGGGGTCCTACCCCCAAAAGGGCATTACAAAAGAAATTAATTTCCCTTGTATTGGTTCGCAACCCCCATTCATTATACCGTATTCCTTTCTGCCCTGGCCAAATAGATATGAAATAAAATGTGTTTTATGCATTTCAACCAATACACTATGTCATCCTCAGGGTGACCCTGAATTTGACTGGCTACAAAAAATTTCAGCCCCTCACAAATCCCCTTTAAATAAAAAATTTGCAGATGTCATACTCCCCACAAAACATCTGCATTTATGATCCCAATTATTTTTTGCCCCCTTGCATTCAAAAAAATTTCTCCCCAGCAAGCGACCAGATATGGGGTCAAGATGAGAAACATGTAAAAAGGGAAACAGGCATACTTATAAGTTTCGGATTTAGAGGGGAAAAAAAGTCTCCCCTTTTTTCCCTATGGGGTACCACTTAAGGGACAATTTTTATTCAAGCGTTGCCACTATTTGATATTTTTACAATCTTGGACTGGCGCTTGTGGCAAAGTGTGACCCAAAGTGTGTCCACCTTTTGAAGTGCGTGGAAAGCAGGGCAGTATATTTTAATGGTGGGGATACCACACATTTTTTTTGGCAGGATTTCTTTCTTTTTTTCATTCATCCACAGGTGCAAAAAAAAAAAAACCCAAAAAGAACATAGCAATAAACCCAAAAAAGAACCCAGCAACGAACTGGTACATCACTGGACTTTGAATGGTTTTTACCAGGATAATGCCTAAGCTGCAGGCCATCCTGGTATCATTTTTTTCAGTGGGATCAGTTTAAAATTAAATTTTCCCAGCAAAAAAAGACTGATTTTTTTTTTGCGTGGAAACAAAAAATGTCAGAAAAGGCTTGGGCTTCAGGTGGTTTTGAAGAGTGATGATTTTTGGCTAAACTTCTAATGTTTACAAAAACACCCCCACCAACCAAAAAAGACCCCTTTTTGGAAAGTTAGACACCCCAAACTATTTTCAAGGCATGTTTAATCAATAGAAGAATTTATTTTTTTTACCCCAAATTTTTGGAAAATGACAAAAAAAAACATTTTTTTTTTTTTTTCACAAAATTGTCATTAAAGATTTACTCTCCCGACATCCCTGGGTATATTGAAATTTCTCCCCAAAATACATTCTGCTACTTTTCCCGGTTTTAGGGCCACATGTGAGAGACGTTTTTTGGCACCCGCCAAATACAGGACCC
>CATNWA010004307.1:0-16195 GCA_951230385.1 Staurois parvus | reverse complement strand
CTAGACGCTGGTCAGACGACTGATTGATTGACCGGAGTCTGCCTGAATGGTCAGTCTCTGCTAATACACTCACATCTTAGTGAATCAAGGCCTTGGTGTCATACTTTTTTTCATATGGGGTACCACTTATACGTGGACAATTTGTATTCAAGCATGCCACTATTTAGACATTTGTACAATCTTGGGATTGGTGCATATGGCACCGTGCGACCTAATCGCCGGGGCTTCCCCCAACGGCTTGTAAATACCATGTATAAACTGTATAGCTAGCGCTACTTCAACAAAAGTGTATTCAAATTATGTATAAAAGCCGGTAGAACACCAAAAAGGCAACCAACAAACCCTTCCAGAGAACTATAGAGATAATAAAGGTGCAGCGCTGAGAATAGGAGCAATATCGTGCAAATGTCAACAAAAAATGAAATATACAATGTGCAAATTTGTTATATGGAGCACAATGTGAAATATAAAATTGTTAATGATCACAATTCAATATAGTGTCCAGATCACAAGGAATGTGACATAGGGATCTTGCAGAGTCCTGTCTAACGGTGAGAATACGTGATCCAGAGGTGAAGATAATTAAATAAGTAGAATGCGCACTCACCATGAAAGAAGTTTCCTTTATCATCAGATACACCTAGGCCATCTGCATTCTGGTCAGGCTGCATTCACTATCATCCTTTGGTCATCCGTTATAAACAGGACTCCAGGGTTCATCAGACAATCACAAACATCCGGGGTCCCCCTTTAGGGTAGGCACTGCGGAGGGTGGCACTCGTAAAGAGAGCCCAATAAGGGACACCACATAGTGTGATATTGTATAGATGAACTTTATTCCAAATGTAGTTAAGTAGAAAACAAACAATACTGACCGGAAATTCAGGATGGCCACCAGCGGTGGCTAGATGTCCAAATGCTGTAGCCCCCTCTGACGCGTTTTGTGCTAAGCACGTACTCATGGGGTGCAGGGCTTACAGCAGAACATCTGTATAGGGCTATTTATATTCTAGACTGGCGTTCGTGCTTATCGCGCCCGCCATGTTGCCGGCGACCGGCACATGCGCAGTACGCCGGTGCCATTTTGACGTGGATCGCGGTGACTTGCAATCTTCTTCCCTCTTGTCATATTATGTGCACATTACGGCGCCATTTTGTTGGAGGGAAGAGAAGCATATAACCTATTTAGAAGTCAGAAAACGGATCCGTTTAAAACTATGGCAAAATATAAAAATATAAAATTGGGATGAATAAACAGGATTAATATCCTTTGGTCATAGTGTAATGGGCAATAGAAGGGCAATAAAGGGGAAATAGCAACTTATAAAACCTTATATACCCCTACATGGATGTATTCATAAATATGTGAAAAATTGCATATATATTAAAATATGCGATGCCCACCCATTTACACATATACATGAATTCAATATAGTAATCATGTATAAAATATGTGTAATTAAAATGGATAAATAATTCAACAAATTAACGTATGTTCCCAAATGTGACATCAATTTATCGATCTCAAGTTCGGCGCAAACGATAAGTATTTCTAAAGAAGAATATATATAGCAAATGTACAGTAAATTATGTCAATCAATAAATAAGTTAAAATCATGGTCAGTAAAACATACAAGGTCAGTAAAGTGTACATAAATAATATATAAAAAATATTTACAGTAATTTACAATAAATATCCATGAATATGATACAAAAGGATAAAACAAAAGACATATATGGAAAATTTAGAAAAGGAACCAAAAATCAAGAAACGTAAAAAATACACCAGGGATTTGAAGGATTATCAGGATAACCAGGTTTTTAAATGGCAAACCAAACAGGATGAAACTATTGCCATACCTAACCCTCCTGTATCGAATAACCCTTATCAAATTTCCAAACCTAAGAAATTACCCTGGCAACAGAGGTCAATCAAGACAAAGATTAAGGAGTAACAGCCAACACAGATCACCTGCTAGATCAGAATACTATATATAATATACCTACTTATAATAGCTATGCCCCTTTACATTCAGGCAATAATGATGGTGTAGGTGTACGTAACTTAGATTGGCACCCCAGACCACAATTTCAAAATACCCAATATAGAAGCCGGCAATATTCCAAGCCAGCTCAAACTCAACAATTTTTTAACTCTAGACCTCAATACTCCTCACCTTGGAACAACAGAGGAAGACCCAATCACTCTAATAGGAGGAATATGAATTACGGACCGCCTCCTCAATCTAATAGATCTGAATACAGAACCCCATATCCCCAGAGAGAATATAATGAACGATCAAACAATCAAGCACAAGTGAATTTTTTAGGGGTAAACAAGGCACGAAAAAGAAGTGCCACAGAAGAGGAAAACGGGGAGGTAAGAGGATCAACAAACCTCAAGAAATGAAAAATGTAAATGATCTAGGAATTTTCAATCTTAGCAACACTGTCCTAACTACACAAAAAATAAGACTATTGAACAAAGGGCTTAAGTTTGCACCGAAGCAACCTCTAAACAAATTTCAGACATACGTCAATATTAGAAAATATGTGAGACAACGATCTCTGAAAAAATACTTTTTCAATAAACCTATAATACATAAAACGGATGATAATCACTCTATTAATTCAAACCTCCATAACGCATCATTGTTTAATCCGCCACCACAAAATAATACATAGCTCAATGCATTTAGAGATGCAGTGCTGAGAGATCTTGAAACAATAAAAATAAAAGGTGTTAACAAATATGATCCCAATAAAAAAGCTATTGACTCTCTGTTAGAGAGAAAGGATCTTGTAATACGCCCATAAAGGGGGTGGGGTGGTGGTCCTAAATAAAACAGACTACGTGAAAGAAGTTCACAATATTTTGAGTGACAAAAATACATATTTACCACTACCCAAAAATCCGTTAGGGCAATATAAGAAAACACTTAAATCCATCATACAAAAAGGGTATGATGATAAAGTTATAAATAAAAAAGAAAAGCTGTTTCTGTGCCCTACAGCACCTAGGCTTCCTGTCCTTTATATACTACCTAAGATACAGAAGGACCCCCTGAACCCCCCAGGAAGGCCTATTATTAGTGGTATAGGGTCTCTCTCCTCGAAAATAGGCGAGTATATAGATCATTTTCTGCAACCGCTTGTGACTAAGACTCCAGTATATTTAAAAAGACACCAAACAAGTACTTCAAGATGTTGACAATATAACTACAAATGCATCCACTTTTCTTGTCACAGCTGATGTGGCGTCTTTATACACGAGTATAAACCACACAGATGGTATGGAGGCGGTGAATTTCTTTTTAAACGATTTTAACAATATGTCTGATTTACAAAAAGATTTTATTTTATCACTGTTAGGTTTTGCAATGACAAGAAACTATTTTTGGATTAATCACCAATTTTATCTACAAACTAAAAGGTGTAGCTATGGGGGCAAAATTTGCCCCCAGTTTGGCAAACCTTTTTATGGCCAGATGGGAGGAGGATGTCATCTACGCCAGAGACTGGCCTGAACTTTCTTTTTATAGAAGATATATAGAGGACATCCTCCTCATATGGAATGGTGATGAACAGGCTTTTTTACATTTTTTTACAACTTTGAATTTTAATACATTGAATATCAAACTCACTTTTTAATTATAGTCAACACAGTATCAATTTTCTCGACCTGACCTTAATAAACATGAATGGTAAGATTGTAACTGAATCATACTTCAAACAGACTGACAGAAATAGCTACATTCCTTTAGACAGTTGTCATCACCCGGTATGGTTACAAAATATCCCAAAAGGACAATTTATCAGAATTAGGCGTAACTGTACAGATATTAATACATATCGTAAACAAGCATCTATTATTAAGATGAAATTTCTTGAAAAGGGCTATGATGAAAATATACTCAATCAGGTCATGGAAGATATTGGCAGATCTAACAGAAATATGATGCTGAACAATGATGCCATACAAAGACCCAAAAGAATTTGTCCGTTTATTACTAATTACTCTATCTAGCATAAATCTATAACCAATCTATAATTAAAAATAACTGGAAAATCTTAAAATCAGATCCAGTATTGAGACAAATTCTACGAGATAAACCAGAAATCACTTTCAGGAAAGCCACACCACTTAGGAACAAAATAGCTCCCAATATTATGGATCCTCCTAAGCACGTCCCTCTTTTTCCTAATATGAAAGGTTTTTATCCGTGTAAGAAATGTATGATCTGCCTGAATAGCAGATTTACAAGCAAACATACATGTTTTAAATCTACAACAAAGGGCAATGTTTATAAAATTGAAGATTTCATTACTTGCACGAGTAGATACGTAGTCTACTTATTACAATGCCCATGTAAGTTACAATATGTAGGACGAACAACCAGACGTTTAAGAGATCGACTAAGAGAACATGTTAACAATATTAAAAAGAGATATAAAGAAACATTCTCTGTTGCTCCATTATAAGACCCACCATAACAAAGACCCATCTTCACTGATATTTATGGGCATCATTATTACACATTGGAAAGGATCAAATAAAAAAAGAGCAGTGTCACAACTTGAGTCCAAATGGACTTATGAACTCAGTTCCCTACATCCTAATGGACATAATATTGATTTTGATCTGAACTGCTTTATAGATAACAGCTAAAGTACCCCATATGTGCATAGTTGTGAGCCTTGATATATGGTCTCTATATATACTTTTATACACATTTTACACAATATGTTTTTTATTATACATTAATCATAACTTTGTTTGAAGATTGGGTGGCTTTTATCAAATAAGTGATTACATTATATTATATCATCATGTTACTATTTATACTGCTTTTACACATTTTATTACATTATATTTATTTCTGACAAACAGCTATACACACACATATATATATATATATATATATATATATATTATTATTTTTTTTTTATTGGTTCTTGTCATTGCAATTCTATCTATGATATGTTTTATCCTTTTTATCATATTCATGGATATTTATTGTAAATTACTGTAAATATTTTTTATATATTATTATTTATGTACACTTTACTGACCTTGTATGTTTTACTGACCATGATTTTAACTTATTTATTGATTGACATAATTTACTGTATATTTGCTATATATATTCTTATTCTTATTATCGTTTGCGCAGAACTTGACATCCATAAATTGATGTCACATTTGGGAACATACGTTAATTTGTTGAATTATTTATCCATTTTAATTACACATATTTTATACATGATTACTATATTGAATTCATGTATATGTGTAAATGGGTGGGCATCGCATATTTTAATATATATGCAATTTTTCACATATTTATGAATACATCCATGTAGGGGTATATAAGGTTTTATAAGTTGCTATTTCCCCTTTATTGCCCTTCTATTGCCCATTACACTATGACCAAAGGATATTAATCCTGTTTATTCATCCCAATTTTATATTTTTATATTTTGCCATAGTTTTAAACAGATCAGTTTTCTGACTTCTAAATAGGTTAAATGCTTCTCTTCCCTCCAACAAAATGGCGCCGTAATGTGCATATAATATGACAAGAGGGAAGAAGATTGCAAGTCACCGCGATCCACGGCAAAATGGCACCGGCGTACTGCGCATGTGCCGGTCACCAGAAACATGGCGGGTGCGATAAGCACGAACGCCAGTCTAGAATATAAATAGCCCTATACAGATGTCCTGCTGTAAGCCCTGCACCCTATGAGTACGTGCTTGGCACGAAACGCGTCAGAGGGGGCTACAGCATTTGAACATCTAGCCACCGCTGGTGGCCATCCTGAATTTCCAGTCAGTATTGTTTGTTTTCTACTTAACTACATTTGGAATAAAGTTCATCTATACAATATCACACTATGTGGTGTCCCTTATTGGGCTCTCTTTACGAGCGCCACCCTCCGCAGTGCCTACCCTAAAGGGGGACCCCGGATGTTTGTGATTGTCTGATGAACCCTGGAGTCCTGTTATAACGGATGACCAAAGGATGATAGTGAATGCAGCCTGACCAGAATGCAGATGACCTAGGTGTATCTGGTGATAAAGGAAACTTCTTTCATGCGTATTTAATACGCACTTCTGGTGAGTGCGCATTCTACTTATTTAATTATCTTCACCTCTGGATCACGTATTCTCACCGTTAGACAGGACTCTGCAAGATCCCTATGTCACATTCCTTGTGATCTGGACACTATATTGAATTGTGATCATTAACAATTTTATATTTCACATTGTGCTCCATATAACAAATTTGCACATTGTATATTTCATGTTTTGTTGACATTTGCACGATATTGCTCCTAGGCTTGTAAATACCCATCTTAGAAAGGGGGGAAAAGCCTGCTTGAGAAATGAGGAATTGTTCGCAGTGAAGTGGAACGCCAAATGGGATGTTTTTGTCCTGTCTTCCATTCACGCAGACATGACCATCCAAATTGCCACAGCAGCTGATGTGGAGAAGCCCCTCTGTGTCCACGACTATAACCTTAACATGGGAGGGTTGGACTTCAACAACCAGATGATGAAGCCGTACTTAATTTCCCGAAAAGCCAGATGCTGGTACAAAAACAAACAGATGCTGTTTATTTCAATTGGCTCTATATAATGCTTTTGTGCTTTACAAAGTAACTGGACGAAGTGGATCCTTCCTAAAATTCCAGGAAGAGATCATGGCCCTTTTTTATCCAGAAGGTGCTATGATCCAAACCTCCAACCCTGGGGGGATGCAGTTAGCCGGCTGCATGAGAGGCATTTTCCCAATGCCATTCCTGATACCCCAGCCCAAAGTACACCCCAAAAAAGATGTTTGTGTCTGTAGCAGATATGAAATTAGACATGACACCCACTTTTTTTTTTCCCTCCTGTCCTGGCCAACCTGGTCTCTGCCTCAAGGTCTGCTTCCATCGCTACCACACACTAGTGGAGTATAAGTACAGCACGGCACAGTTCAGGGCACATATTTTCACAGGGTCTCGAAAGAGGTTAGGTGGTCAGGAAACTGGCTATCGCATTTTGAAAGACCCTACAATCTGGTAAAGTTAAAGTAAAAAAAGTAAAAAAAAAATAAAAAATAAAAAGTACAAGTGCAAAAAATAAATAAAAAAAAAATTAAACCAAAAATTTTTTTTTTTTTTTGTTGTGGTTGAGTTACTGTTCTACTGTTAAAAACTTACTGTTTAATTGAATTAGTTTTATTGTTAATCATTGCTGTTTTCTTTGCAGGAATGCCATTCAGCTGCAGTACCAACTTGTTTATTCTCACAACAGGGTCTTGCTCTCAGAATATACATAAGTCGGTGTGTCCAGCGCTGTTGAATGAGATTTTTCATCCGCAGTTAAAGCAGAGATTGCTTTATCCACATCGACCAATGTGAATAGAGGAATCTGTTAGGTTCTTTTTTTTTTGTTCAGCCCATGGTGTTGACGCATTGACCCCGTGCCAGTATGTAAACAGTGGTTGCACCATGCATGTGAGGTATCACTGTGAATGTCAAATCAAGGGCAGTAGTTCTAGCACTAGACCTCCTCTGTAAATCTAAAATTGTAGCTTGTAAAGGCTTTTAAAGCGTTGCCTATGGATATTAAAAATGCATGCAGTTTGTCGCCATTGCATGGGGCGTGCGCAGTTTTAAAGAATGTCATGTTTGGCATCTATTTACTCGGCATAGCATCATATTTTATATTTTACCAAATAATTAGCCAAAATGTTGTGTTTTTGTGCATTAAACGTAAAAAAAGTGTGTTTGTTTAAAAAAATTTAATCGCTGTGAGTACTATGTGACATAAAAAATTACGGCACCCACCATTTTATTCACTAGGGTGTCTGCTTCAAAAAATATATAATGTTTAGGGGTTCAAAGTAATTTCCTAGCAAAAAATACTGTTTTTTTTTTCATGTGAACAAAAAGTGTCAGAAAAGGCTTGGTCTTCAGGTGGTTAGAAGTGTGAGTGATGTGTGGCAAACTTCTAATGCTGGGCACCCCCCAAAATGACCCCTTTTTGGAAAATAGACACCCCAAACTATTTGCTGAGAGGCATGTTGAGTCAATAGAAGAATTAATTTTTTTTAACCCCAAAGATGGCTGTGTTTACATCCAGCGGAACTGGAGGTGACAAAATACGTGTCTCTTCCGGTTTCTAATACCATAGAGATGATTGGGGACATTCCGTTCCCTATTCAGCTCTATGGTAAGCAAGCAATAGTCTCAGTTTCAGTCTCTTCTGATCTGACAGGCGTGCCCAGGAAGGCACCAGAGAGCATTGGGAGGGTGGCACCCCTCACACCTTTGGTAAAAGCAATCCAGCGCTAAATGCTGTCAGCTGCAGATGACATTAGATGACTTGACATAGTAATAGCACTGGTTGTTAGTGATACGATGGCTGAAGCAGATTGATAGAATCCACAATTCCACCAAACACTGGCTATACATGTGCTGTTATATGTCAATAAATGTACCACAGTGACATCAAATCATGCCAGTCTTTGAATCCACTATCTTGCACAGAGCATGTAGAAAATGGCAGTGATCAGTAAAACACCACAATCATTCAAAGGTATTAATTAACTGAGAGCGGTATCAAGTACTAGACCAGTACACTATACATGTGATCAGGTGCAAGTCCAGGTCAAAAATTGTTCCCACAGAACAGACATGCCATTGTGCAAGCTCCTGTTGGGACAACATTATAAAATGTTTTTATACAGGGGAAAGGGTGAAGGGATTTTTTGCATATTGGTTTGATACCTTCTTATATAACATTTGGTAATAAAATGTAATAATCTTTTGATAAAGAGTGTAAGCTCTGCAGTTGCAGGTTTATAGTCCCTTGCCTAACAGCCATACCTCCATGAAACCCTAAAAACACCTAACAACAAGCTATTTTGCCATCATACATATATTTTTGGGGATTGTAGTGCACTGCACATCTTTTCACACAATAAAAAATGGTATCTTACATTGGTCATGAACATAGCACCCTCTGCTGGCAACTATGGAAATATGCAGGGGGAAACCCGCAATCTACTCAAACTCTATTGATGCTAACATAAAATATACAGACCCAATATGAACCAATGGTTTAATGCAGAATCAAACTAAGCCCTTCACTTGAAAAAAAGATATTCGAAAAAAAAAATAATATCACACTTTAAAAGCTAAGCACATTTCCAAAGCACAAAAGACAAATGAAAGCATACTAAACATTGACAAGATAATGGGGTTGATTTAATTGTGTTAAAGTTCATCCTAAATTTTTTTTATGAAACAAACCCTCCTACATTAGTGGGAACCTGTTTTTCTCTGTTCAAAGTGTATAATTTATACAGCTTTCTAAGAGTTCAGAAAAAGAGGGCAGATAGCTTAAAGGAGAAGTTCACCTTTGGGAACATGTTACATGTTCCACCTGGTTTTTTTTTTTTTTAGAGTGGAACATGTAACATGTTTCCAATGCTGCAGCCGCTGCCCACTGCTCTCCTCTCCCTCTGAAAGAAGTACAGGGAGAAGTTCCCTCTACTATCTGTCAGATTTGAAAACAGCTTGGCAGCACGAGGCTCCGCCCACATGGCTGCTTCATTCATTCACAGAGTTCCGTGAATGAACGCACTACAAGTCCCAACACCCTTAGCAGCTGTCGGCTTGTAGTTTTCAATGAACTACTACGGACCTGTGAATCTTAATGACAGTATACCTGCTTACTCGTACATCCTGTGAGGGCAAGCAGATATACTGACAGATCTACTTATTAATAAATATAAATCACTATTAATCCCCAATTTCTTTTAAGCACACTTCACCCCTACCCTTAGAGGTGTACAAATATAAACAATAATATGCTCAGTGATAAATATCATAAATCCTTTCCTCAGATCTATGAATATAATCAAAATAAAGTCCAAAAATTAAAATAAATCCAAAAAATCTCAAAAATATCATATGTCCCTTTTAACAAAAATAAAAATAAATAAATAAATCCGAGTGTCCAAAGTTCAATTCAAGTGTAAAAATCCTCAGCCTCTTGCATCAACTTGATTTACCTCAAAAACAAAAACATAAAAACCATATCCTTTATAAAGCAAATTAACACGTGAAAACAATCCAGTGATATTTCACCCAAGTGAAAAAGGTGTATAAATAAAAATATATATAGACGCATATACACAATATATAGTGAAAAACCGTGTATGTGAATCACTCCTTTTGTGCTCAAATATCACACAACACAGTGTACACTTCTACTGAAGTAAGGAGTGAATACCCTTACCAATATTCAAAAATAACTTTTGCCTTAATATCAATCACCAAGAAGACTGTATGATGGGATAGATCTTCCTGCAAGTATCCTCAAGTTTCACTCTGAACTCATAGCACCATATGGATCCATCCACACTAGTACTTCAGACCAATTTCCACCATATCCGCCATCCAGATACCCATATATATGGAACAGAAAATAGTGTAATACTGCCACACACTAAAATCCAGAAATTTTAATGGTACTGCTTACATTATTAAAATCTTGATATCACATATGACATATATAAAGAAACCTTTCTGCCATCCCAGATCCAGGAGAGTCCTAACCGCCTGTAACAGTCAATATTCCCCTCTCCAAGATGGCCGCCGCTCCACTTCCGGTTCCTCGTTTGCGTCCGATGTCACTTCCCTTTGACGCGTTTCGTCATTGGACGTAATCATAAAGGGGCTATTTACAGATCTACTTATTGCTGGTGCATTGCTTTACTGGCTCCTGCAAGCAAAAATAAATGCACATTTTTTTTGCGGGTAAAAAACATTTTTTATTTTTTGTAGAAAAGGTGACGTTATCCTTTCAATTACACACTGCAGAGCTCAGTGAGGAGAGCTGATTGGAGAGAGAGGACACCAAGCAGCAGACAGAAATGCACTTGAGACGAGTACACACTATAGAGGGAATTTCCTTTGTTCATATTTCATGTCCGAGGTTTACAACCACTTTGGGTTGAGGTGATTTACTAAAACTGGCGAACACAGAATCTGGTGCAGCTGTGCATGGTAACCAATCAGCATCTAACTTCAGCTTGTTCAATTAAGCTTTGACAATAAAACCTGGAAGTTGATTGGTTACTATGCACAGCTGCATCAGATTCTGTATGCACCAGTTTTAGTAAATCTTCCTCATTATATGCTCATCACCAGCCAAGAACCAATGGTTAAAACTGCCCCACAGATGGAGAAGGCTACCACCAACCACTCAGACAAGTGAACAAACTGCAAAAAGGTTACAGACACGTTTACTGCTTGCCCATGATTGTTCTTGTCACTTTACTGCATTCTCCTTTATGAAATTAATATTGACTGCGTTAGGGAAGATAGTGGTGAACACTGGGTCATGTTGACTGTTCTTACATGTGAATGAGTGCCTACAAGTCCTGGCAGCCTTAGGGGCTGCTGACTGTTGAGCGCCATGGCAGTTCCTTCAAGCTGTCAGGGCAGGAGCTGAGGAACGGACAGGCAGGCCTAAACAATGTAACGCACTGGCTGACGACAACCACCACCCACAGACCGAAGTCCCTCAGGGCGCGGAGTCTAAGTCCCAGGCTGTCCTTCACCAGGGCCCCTGATGGTGGGGATGGACTTGACGCAGCCAGGAACCAGGTCGCGGCCCCCGAAACACCTCAGTTGCGGTAATGGCAGCCGCCAATGGCGTGTAGCTGGTGGAAAAGACAATAGAGTAGTCAGGCAGGCCGGGTCAACAACAACGGGACAAAACGGTACAGGACAGCAGACGAGAATCACAGGTCACGAGCCGGGTTCAGCAACAGAGGGTCAGATCAAAGGAGAACGCAAAGAATAGTCGAGTCACAAGCCGAGTCAGATTCCAGGAGAGTTACGAGAGTCAGAACAGAGTAATAGCAACACAAAGACACAAGTGCAAAGAGCATGTGCGGACCACAGGCTTATATGTCATCAGCCACACCCCTCTGGGGGATGGACCTCAGAGACCTGAAGGCATAAAGGATTCCCACCATGCTCAGCAGAAATCCAAGATGGATGCCAGCACATGGAGTAACATAACCTCTGGGAAAAGGTAGGACCTTGACACAAGCTTCCTGTCAGAATGTCTTCTTGACCGTACATCATGCACGGCTTACAGATATTCTGACAGGTCTCCAAGAGACCTGCATGGCATCAGCGATGTACTGATCACTGGTGCAATGCTTTACAGGCTCCTTGTGCATTTATTATTTTTGTACAAAAGGTCAACTTATCCTTTAACCAGAGGATTTGCCTCCCTTCCTGACCAGGCCATTTTTTGCTTTACGGCGCTGCGTTAATTTTTTTCTCTCCAGTTTTACGCTGCGTTAATTTAATTGACAATTGTCCGGTCATGTAACGCTGCACCCAAACGAAATTTACTTCCTTTTTTCCCCACGAATAGAGCTTTCTTTCAGTGGTATTTGATCACCTGTGCGGTTTTTATTTTTTGTGCTATAAAAAAAACAAGACCGACAATTTTAGAGGTAAAAAAAAAACAAAAAAAACATTTTTTACTTTTTGCTATTAAACATATCCAGTAGAAAAAAAATTTCAGGTTTCTGTGATGTAAAAAAAATGAGACAGATAAATCACTTCAGAACTTTTTCCACCTTTAATGTAACCTATAAAATGTACAACTCAACAAACTGAAATCTTTTAGGTGGAGGGAAGTAAAAATAATAAAAAAACTAAATAATATGGTTGCACTAATACTTGGTTGAAGCACCTTTTGATTTTATTATAGCACTCAGTCTTTTTGGGTATGAGCATGGCATATCTTGACTTGGCAATATTTGCCCACACTTTCTTGCAAAAACACTCCAAATCTGTCAGATTGCGAGGGCATCTCCTGTGCACAACCCTCTTCAGATCACCCCACAGATTTTCGATCAGATTCAGGTCTGGGCTCTGGCTGGTCATTCCAAAACTTTAATGTTTGTCTGGTGAAGCCATTCCTTTGTTGATTTGGATGTATGCTTTGGGTCATTGTCATGCTGAAAGATAAAGTTCCTATTTATGTTCAGCTTTCTAGCAGAAGCCTGAAGGTTTTGTGCCAATTTTGACTGGTATATGGAACTGTTCATAATTCCCTCTACCTTGACTAAGGTCCCAGTTCCAGCTGAAGAAAAACAGCCCCAAAGCATAATGCTGCCACCATCATGCTTCACTGTGGGTATGGTGTTCTTTTGGTGATGCGCAGTGTTGTTTTTGCGACAAACATATCTTTTGGAATTATAGCCAAAAAGTTCAACCTTGGTTTCATTAGACCATAAACACATTTTCCCACATGCTTTTGGGAGACTTCAGGTGTGTTTTTGCAAAATTTAGCAGGACTTGGATGTTTTTCTTCATAAGAAAAGTCTTCGGTCTTGCCCCATAGCCCAGACATATGAAGAATACAGAGATTTTTATCACATGTACCACACAGCCAGTACTTGCCAGATATTCCAGCAGCTCCTTTAATGATATATATATATATATATATATATATATATATATATATATATATAAGAACCAGCGCCACAGAAATGATATAAAACAGTAAGTTGCAAAACCTAGGCTATAAACTTATAGGATATACAAAACTTCAAAAAAATAGGCTGCGCTTAAATACATACAAAAGTGTAACAAGAAAATAAATAACAAAACAATAAGAAACAATATTTTAAATCAAAATAAAACCCAGCAAAAACCAAACAGTCCAAAAGTTCAAATAATCAATAATGTCCAAAATAATTCATCACCAAGTAAATCCATCACCAAAAATGGTTAAATAGAACTCACCAGAGTAATATGCTGATTGTTGAAAAACCAGCATATACAGTTGCAAGAAAAAGTATGTGAACCCCTTGGGATACGTTGAGTTTTGCATGAATTGGGCATAAAATGTTATCTGAACGTCATCTAAGTCACAACAATAGAAGAACACAGTCTGCTGAACATAATACTACACAAACATTAGATGTTGCCATGGTTTAATTGCACATAACATGTAAACATTCACAGTGCCGGGAGGAAAAAGTATGTGAACCTTTGGACTTAATAACTGGTTGACCCTCCTTTGGCAGCAATAACCTCAACCAAACGTTTCCTGTATTTGCAGATCAGACCTGCTCAACGATCTGGAGTAATTTTGGACCACTCCTCTTCACAAAACTGTTTCAGTGTAGCAATATTCTTGGGATGTCTGGTGTGATTCGCTCTCTTAAGGTCATGCCACAGCATTTCAATCGGGTTGAGGTCAGGACTCTGACTGGGCCACTCCCAGGCATATTCTGTGCTGTTTTGTTGAATTACTTGTATGCTTTGGGTCATTGTCCTGTTGCATCACTCATCCTCTGCGGAGCTTCAGTAGGGGAACAGATGGACGTACGTTTTCCTGCAAAATGTCTTGATAAACTCTGGAATTCATTTTCCCATCAATGACAACAATCTGTCCAAGCCCTGAGGCAGCAAAGCAGCCCCAAACCATGATGCTCCCTCCACCATGTTTTACAGTGGGGATGAGGTTTTGATGTTGGTGTGCTGTGCCTTTTTTTCTCCACACATAGTGTTGTGTGTTTCTTCCCAAACAACTCAATCTTGGTTTCATCTGTCCACAGTATATTTTGCCAGTAGTGCTGTGGAACATCCAGGTGCTCTTTTGCAAACTTAAAACGTGCTGCAATATTCTTTTTGGACAGCAATGGCTTCCTGCGTGGTGTCCTCCCATGTACTTCATTCTTGTTTAATGTTTTCCTTATTGTAGATGTGTCAACAAAAATGTTAGCATGTGCCAGAGATTTCTGTAGGTGTTTAGCTGACACTCTGGGATTCCTCTTTACCTCATGCAGCATTCTGCGCTGTGCTCTTGCAGTCATTTTTACAGGATGACCACGCATAGGGAGAGTAGCAACAGTGCTAAACTTTCTCCATTTGTAGACAGTCTGTCTTACCGTGGATACATGAACATCAAGGCTTTTGGAGATACTTTTGTAACCCTTTCCAGCTTCATGCAAGTCAACAATTCTTGATCGTAGGTCTTCTGAGAGCTCTTTTCTGCGAGGCATGGTTCACATCAGACAGTGCTTCTTGAAACCAGTAAATCCAAAACAGGTGTGTGTTTTTTTTAAGGGCAGGACAGCTGTCAGCAACACATCCAATATCATCACACTGATTGGAGTCAA
This sequence comes from Staurois parvus, assembly GCA_951230385.1. NCBI lineage: Eukaryota > Metazoa > Chordata > Amphibia > Anura > Ranidae > Staurois > Staurois parvus. The sequence continues at coordinate 977 of CATNWA010004307.1, read as the reverse complement.
GGTTGGCTCACTCCTGGCTCCAATTAGCTCTGGGAGAAGGCATTAAGCTAGGGCCTCACATACTTTTTCCTCCCTGCACTGTGAATGTTTACATGTTATGTGCAATTAAACCATGGCAACATCTAATGTTTGTGTAGTATTATGTTCAGCAGACTGTGTTCTTCTATTGTTGTGACTTAGATGACGTTCAGATCACATTTTATGCCCAATTCATGAAAAACTCCACGTAATCCCAAGGTGTTCACATACTTTTTCTTGCAACTGTAGTACTTGTTATTCTGGGAGAAATGAATAATATGGTGACAACAACACTGAAGAAATGAGGGATGAACTCCAACAGATGATGTGCTGCAAAGTTGAAAATCCACTCCAAAGGTGATTTAGTTTCCAAACTGAGAGATGATCAGACCGTCACTCAAAAGAAAAAAGCAATCAAGCTTTTCGTCATCGACGTCCTCACGCTCCGCTTAGGGCGGTGCCTTTGGATGTGAGGTTCAGAATACTCCTGGTTTGTCTGCACGTAGCATGTGCATGTTTGGCTGGGTCTGAGTCGCCTGTATTCATTACACATGCTGTTTATACTGGTGTCAGTCTGGACACCTTGCTTGTAAGTGCATTTCTTCATTAAAGTTTGATGCTTTTTAAAACATACTGCACCATGATTGTTCGCTTTTTTCTTTTGAGTGACGGTCTGATCATCTCTCAGTTTAGATACTAAATCACCTTTGGAGTGGATTTTCAACTTTGCAGCACATCATCTGTTGGAGTTCACCCCTCATTTCTTCAGTGTTGTTGTCACCATATTATTAATTTCTCCCAGAATAACAATTACTATATTGTCAGAGCCTGGGATCGAACCTGGTCCTTCTGCAGTGGGAGGCAATGTCTCTTCTCACTGAGCTATCTGGAAGCTGGACAGCTCCCTTGACTATTCTTGGATAATCCTGCCTTGTGCCTTGATTTCTCTTGAACCTTGA
>CATNWA010004306.1:15000-21931 GCA_951230385.1 Staurois parvus | reverse complement strand
ACCCACACAAAAGAATGCGGACCCGTGGGCGGGTGCCATTATTTTCTAAAATGCACTGAAAATCACAACTGTACAGAACTGACTGTACTGAGAACTGAGATTCCTGTGTGGGATGCGTTTTCAGAAATGAATGGGCTCTCATGCCCGGGCAAAACACGGCCCACAGGAAAGCAAATATATGAACCAGGGGTTACTGCATGACCAAAGGATGAGATATAAAGTGCCAGTTTGCTTACATTGTCTCCAGCAGAGAGGGGATTGAGACAAAATTTTATGAGTCATTTCCCACAGGTTGACACATTTGGTAGCAGTGAATGTATACCGTAAAGCTTTCTACCATCGTACGTACAAGTAAGAGCTCTTTAGGTCTCTTTCCCAGGCTAATATAGAAGGTCTTTAAACAAATAGCGTTTTATCATTAAGGTAGTTGTAAAGCATCAAAAGTCCATCTTTACCAACAGTTCTGGCCGTAAAATACCGTCCAACTATCCATGGAAGCTCATATTTAAATGGGGATATTTTTCTGGGTGAATTCTGAGATATGAATAGCTTTCTGAGTCAGGTAAATGAAATTTCTCCAGAAAAAAGGTCAAAGACTTCAAAGAGGAATCTGCCATTAAGTCTGATACCTGCAGTATACCATGCTTTCCCATTGTCCTAGATCTAGATCATTTAGTAAAAAATAGCATATATAGAGATCGGTATGGATAAGTGAATACTTGGAGACTAAAGTGGTTTACCGAGGGAGATAGTGATTTCCATGCTCTCAGCGTCGCTAATATTGGTGGTGATAGGTTCTTTGGGTTATCTCTAAGGTAAGAGTAAGCTAGTAAATATGCATAAAGATTCCCACCTGAAATTTGTGTTTGTTCAAGCTCCCCCCAAATAGAAGTGGGCGAATTCGGAAACCAATACCATAACTGTACTAGAATTGCAGCTGAATGATAGTCAGAAATGATTGGCTATCCCATCCCCCCTGTGGATTTCGCTTTAATCAGCTCAGTAAATGTACAACATGCTTTCCTCCCCTCCCAGAGAAATCTATGAAGAATGAACTGTAACATATGGAAAAATTTCTTGGTGGTTAGAATGGGTACAGAGCGAAATATGTACAGAGTTTGAGGGAGTACCTGCATCTTGAATTCCACTAGTCTACCCAACCATGATAGCACATGCTTAATTAAGGACAAAAGCCCCTCCTTTAATCTAGGTTCTATTGGCAAGTAATTAGCTTTAAATAATTGATCAGGACGAGAGGTAAGTGTGATACCTAAATAAGTGATGACAGAATCCTTCCATAGGTAGGGAAAATTAGATTGCAATTTATCTTTATGTTGTGGAGTCACTCCTAGTTCAAGTATGTGGGATTTAGCATTGTTAACTTGATAATATGATTCCATACCATATTGAAGAAGCATCTGTGCCACATTACCTAAAGAGGACAATGGGTTAGTCAACATTAATATAACATTGTCTGCAAATAAACTTATAACATGTTTGCTGCCTTTGAATTGGAAACCAGTTATATCAGGGTGTTGTCTAATGCTAGAGGCCAACGGTTCCATCATAAGGTTGAAAATCAGTGGAGATAACGGGCAGCCCCGATGAGTGCTATTAGTTATTTGAAAGGGTTTTGATAGCACACCGAAAGTATAAACCCTTGCAGATGGAAGAGCATACAAAGCCAAGATCGCTGAGAGCATATGTTCCTGGAAACCAAATTTATGAAGTACTCTCTGCAAAAACAACCAATTTACCTTATCAAATGCCTTCTCCACGTCTAAAGCCAGCAACAGAGAAGGCGTTCAATATTTCTGTGCCAAATGAATGATGTTGATCACTCTCCTAGTGGCATCGGATGTCTGCCTCCCCTTTTGTAAAGCCAGACTGGTCCGGATGAACCAAGGTGGGTAAAATATCTACCAAACGAAGCACCAACATTTTTGCGTATATTTTTATATCATTATTCAGGAGAGATATTGGCCTAAAATTAAGGGGAGATTCAGGTGGTTTCCCTGGCTTGGATAGCGTCACTATCATAGCTTCTATCATCTCTGGTGGGAAATATTCCATCAATGCTGCCTCGTCATAAACTTTTTTAAGATATGGGGATAGAATATGTTTAAATTGCTTGTAATATTCCTCAATTAGTCCGTCCGGGCCAGGGGACTTATTATTGGGTAGTGTATCTATAGTCTGAAGAACTTCAGGCAAAAAAAATGGACAGTTCATGTTTTGGAGCTGTAAATCAGAAAGTTTCCATAACTGTATATTAGCCAAGAATTTATCTACAGTCAGTTAGGGAAGGCTGATAGATTTGGGTGGCTTGACCCAAATTGTAAAGAGAGCCATAATACTCGCTAAATGCGTCCACAATGTGTTGAGGAAAATAGACCTTGTTATAAGATTTAGAAAATTAAGTATGGTTTCTCATTTAAGATCTCTCCACAGGTTGTTCAAAGCATAGATTCTTGTCTCTTACAAGCTAGTGCCTTTGGACCTGCTTTATTTTTACCGGAGGAATAGAACTGCATTTTTTACTCTTTTATGTCATAATTATACAAGAGTACTAATTGTAGATCGTGTCTTAAAGTTGAAGTAATCTGTTGAGATGGTGAAAGTTTGTTTTGTTCTTCTAGCTAGGGAGTGTATATCCAAGAGAAGATTATCCAACTGACAAAACCATCACACCTAATTTGATAAAGATACCACTGTGGACAGATGTACGCTTTGTGTGCATATCCACAGGTAAACGGATTATTAGTAGAAGGGGAATTAAATTCAAAGTAGTCTCAGCCAGGTGGGCTCTCAATAGTTTTTTTTGTGAAAGCAGATATTTTGTAAGCCCAATTTGTGACATAGCATGCCTCACCATGGTTGATGTTTTTGGATATGCGTCAGCCACTGTAATGAAGTATTGACACGTAAAGGTCTCGACCAAATGTGATATCATTAATTTTGGTAAGTAGTAATTTTTCTCTTACAAGAGCCACCTGTCTGTCAAGAATAAATTATACAATCCTAGAAGATCGTACAATGCCTATCATCTGACAAGAAAATGTAATCCCTTTCACTTGCATTTTTTCACAGCGCCAATTTAGATCTGCAAAGATCACTCAGATGTACAGCTTTGTGCGCCACATCACATAATCATGAGAACACATAAAGGGTAACATAGATATGGGTGCCCCATGGCAGAGGCATCCAATGTGGAGTCGATTCGCCGATCCAGGACAATGGTTAAAGTCACCTTAAAGAAGAAGGATAGATCCTTGCTGTATTTTCTTAACCTTTCGCATCAGATTATTCAAGAAACGGGACTTGGTATGTATTTGGAGCATAAGAAGCCGCCAGAGTATATCTGGTGTTATTTATGTCACAAATTATGATTAAATAGTACCCTGCTGGATCTTTCAGTTCCTTGTGTAGTTGAAACGAGACAGAGTCCTTACCGCAATCAACACCCCTCTCTTTTTTGCAGATGTATTCTCGGTGAAGTAGTGTTGAAAATTTTTGTGGGTACATCTAGGCGCCACTTCCTGATGAAAGTGTGTTTCCTGGGCACACAGGATATCACAATCTAATCTGTCCGCCTGCTTCCACAATGATGTCCTTTTAGTGGGATGATTCAGCCCATGTGCATTAACAGATAATATGTTGATAGGCATATTGGTGATTTTTTGATGTGCTATTGACATTATGCTTCTGGAGTAAATATAAAGGCCTCTGGGAGTGTACGGCTGTTGCAGCAGAGTGGGATATATATGAAAGCCATATACTGTAATAAAATTTGAGTGAATATCTTGCAGTGTATAAAAAAAATTGATAGTCCCGTCTGAGATCTTGGTCCACGAGCTAACAAAGGTACCAATAAACAAAAAACTGTAGAAAACAAGTAACACTTGTATGATCAGGGGTTTTAGAAAACCCAAGTGCAGAATACTTCTGCTCAGGCATGTGGGAGCGAAGAAAATTGGCTTGCGCTCCTAATGGCGGTGAGCGCTATATTGGGCTAAACACTCAAAATATTAAGGTAGTCCTCAGAATAGGTAGTTGTTTTCAGGAGTTATATACACGTTGCCAATCAGGTGCTATTCTGTTAGGGCTGCTGAGAAGCAGTATTTCGGTACATCCCCCAAAATGATATTCCAGGATTTCAACAATTGCAAACCTTTAGTAGCCTGTGATGCTGCAGCTGAGCCCGTGTTGTTCCTGTGGAATCCATTCTGATCCCTGTATGGGAACGAGAAGCTGCTGGGGAGGAGGGATATGATCCGGCGCCATCTTGGCCATGCCACTGCTGAGGCTGGGAGAAGTATGCCGTAAATTTTTGGGCTCTGTGACCCTCTTTTCTTTTCCTGGGCATGTGGCTGTGGACTAGGGGAGTCAGACCGCCAGGTTGGGGTGAGAAAACAAAGCCCCTGTAAGCTGTGAGCCGCTATTTTGCTCCGCCGGGTGCCAGAGCTCCAGTGTTAAGCTGCCATCTTGGCTGAGGTCAAGCCACGCACCCCCTATTTTTTTTACTTTTGAAGTCAAACTTGAAAAACCTCTACCATATGTTTGTTATGTTTTTTTTCCCATTCAGAGAGCTAGTAGGATTTTACAGTGCTGGAGATTCAAGAATGAGCATATAAAAAAGTAAGCTGAATATTTACATTTTTTAAGTTATGCTATGCGAATGGGGATACGTAACAAATATAAAGTATCTGTTATTTAAATTTGACTTCAAAAGTGGAAATAAACTTTAAATTGCTGATCTCTCAACTTCACGAAACACTATATATCATATAAAGATAGGTGATACATGCATCAGCCATGCAATTAGTATTTTTAGAATAAGGTCAGCTATGGCAGCCTAAATGATCTTTTTTTCCATTCAGGTTTTTTTTTTAATTGTCAGCAGTTTCAATAATATCAGCATCTTCAGAATGTGTGATCTTCCATTCTCATGGGTCTTGTTAACATCAAACAGCAAGAAATATTTAATCACATTAGGACCTACAGTAGGGTAGATCAAGAAATTGTCTCTTGGCAAATTAACACAACCGCCTGTTCTCCTTACATGTATGACTAGCATTTCCCCATGGGCTTGCAGAATCAAGCCAGGAGCACTTATTCAGACACAAAGACTTGCATGGAGGACTGGATCTTTGTTATAATACAAGTCAGGAGAAATAAAAAGGGTCCAATCAGGCAGCTCCAACACATCAAAGACATGCCAATATGAAGTATTATTCACCAGTCATGTAAAAAACTACCTGTCGGTAGTTCTCACCAATGAGAATTTGGCAACAAGAGTGCAGCTCATATAACTGAATTAAGAATTACTGGAAATAAAATGGGCATAACACATGAATGACCAATAAGAATTCATATTTAATTGTTATATAAAATTTAAGGTGAAACCTTCTGTACTAATATTGCCAAAAACTTCAATATTGTGGTAAGACTTGTTTCATCATTTTAATGCATCAGCCCCAAGGTATTTTATTATTATTATTTATATTATTTAGCAGTTTGCACATCATTTTACAATATAAATAAAGACAGTACAGTTACAGGGACTTAAGTCCCCTCCACTCTTAGGTTCATTTTTATCACATTCATCACCTTCACAGTTCAAAAAGTTTGACATCTCTGATACTGTTTGTCCCTGCTATGATAGCACAAGCTATAACAGGTCATGGAAGCATTAACTGATCTGTCATTCATTCAGGCTGATTTAGTGAGGATGTTTCCACACTTATGTATTCAGGTAAAAAGGTTCATCAGTACCACAATTTCACCTGCGAGCAGATCTGCCAATGTGGAGAAAGAACTCATAAATGCATCAGTGCTCTGTTAGTTCATTATACAGTAAAAGTATAAAAAAAAGATTACCATTAGAGATGAGCGAATCGAAAACAGGCGAAGTGGAATTCGTTTAGAATATCGGGTAAAAATTTGATTAGCATCAAATCCGAAGGGTGCACGAATCGAATTTTTTCCGATCAGCCGGCAAAAAAAATCACTGCAGAGAGCTCCGCTATTTCTGACAGTTCTGACAGTTCATTTTACAGCGGTTGAAAAAATTGTATCTATTTGTTTTAATTTAGGATACAGACGTTTTTATTCGGAAATAAATAGATACAATGTTTCAACCGCTGTAAATTGAAGGAACTGTCAAGAACTGTCAGAAATAAAAGCTCTCTGCCAGAGAAAAACTTTTTGCTGTAAATACTTCTTCTTTTCAAATCTTCTGCTTCTTTTCAATCTCCTTCTTCTTCTTCTTCTTCACTTCTTTTCATTTTAAAAAAAAAAAAAAAAAAAAAAAAAACTTTTCATTCTTCTTCTTTTCATCAAATTCTTCTTCTTCTTCAAATTCGGGTTTCAAATTCTGGTTCCCTTTCATTCCTTCTTTCATTCTTCTTCCTTTTCAGGACTTGCTTCTTCAAAAAATCTTCTTCATTCTTCTTCTTTTCATTCTTTTCTTCTTCTTTTCATTCAACTTCTTCATCATTCTTTTTCATTTCTTAATCCATGAAACTTCTTCTTTTCTTTTCATTCTTCTTTTCATTCTTCTTCTTCTTTTTTCATTCCAAAAAAAAAAAAAATTCTTCTTCCACTCGGGGACTTCTTTTCATTCTTCATTCTTTCAGATTCTTCCTTCCTCTTCTTTCATTCTTCTTTTCATTCTTCTTCTTCTCAATCATTCTTCTTTTTAAAAATTCTCTTTTCTTCTTTCTTCTTCCCCTTCTTCATTCTTCTTCTTTTCATTCTTTCTTTTTCTTCCTTCTTTTCATTCTCTTTCTTCTTCCACTTTCCTTCTTCTTTTCATTCTTCTTCTTCTTCTTGTTTCATTCTTCTGTTTCAATTCTTCTTCTTCTTTTCACCCATCTGCAGTAAACTTTTCATTCCTTTCTTCCCAAAAACTTTTCATTCTTCTTCTTTT
>CATNWA010004306.1:0-7500 GCA_951230385.1 Staurois parvus | reverse complement strand
AGGATCGAAGAGAGCAGTTTGGTTGATATTTTGAGATCAGGTTGGTGATGTAGCTGGGGGCATAGTTGTGGATGGCTTTGTAAGTTGTTATTAGTATTTTGAATTTTATTCATTGGTCAAGTGGAAGCCAGTGGAGGGATTGACAGAGAGGGGTAGCAGACACTGAATGGTTGGTAAGGTGGATGAGCCTGGCAGAAGTATTCATGATGGACTGGAGGGGGGATAGCCTATGTAAAGGTAAGCCAATGAGGAGGGAATTGGAGTAGTAGAGGCAAGAGACGACCAGGGAGTGAATTAGGAGCTTTGTGCATCATTGGTTAAAAAGGGGCATATTCTGGAGATGTTGCGGAGGATGAGGTGGCATGATTTTTGGACAGGTATTGGATGGATGTGGGCCTGAAAGGATAGGTAAGAATCCAGGGTTACACCTAGCACCCTGGCATGCAGGGATGGGTTGATAGCTGTGCTATTGATCCTAACTGAGAAATCAGGGGAAGAGGCACGTAGGGGAGGAAATATTATGAGCTCAGTTTTGGACAGACTGAGTTTTAGGAAGTGGTGTGACATCCAGTCTGATATGTCTGTTAGTAAATCGGTGGTACGTGAGGAAACTGATGGGGTGAGCTGAGGAGTAGAGAGATAGATTTGTACATCATCAGCATAGAAATTGTATTGGAAACCATGGGAAGCTATCAGCTGACCCAAGGAAGAAGTGTAGACTGAGAATAGGAGAGATCCAAGGACAGAACCTAGGGGGACCCTGCCAGTAAGAAGCATAGGAGAGGCGGAAGTACAGTTGTAAATGACACTGAAGGTGCGGTGAGATAGGTAAGATTCGAACCAACAGAGAGTACAGTCATGGAGACCAAGTAGATAGAGTTTTTTGAGAAGGAGGGGGTGGTCAGCTGTGTCAAAGGCAGAGGAGAGGTCCAAGAGCAAGAATACAGAATAGTGACCATTGGTTTGGGATTGGCATTGGCTCTCTCTGATTTGGCAAATAAAGCACAATCCTGCTTTTTGTTATATATGAAGTGACTCTTTCCTGTCATGTGACTCCTCTTTGAACAAATTAGTAACTCTGTCTGGCTCATTTGTGTTCCAGTTTTCCTAAATAGAACCAAATTGAAGTGGATAAGATCAAGCACGGTATGGCTAATTTTATTATGTTACTCAAGATGCCACAGGTGATGTTTATATTTATGTACTGCCAGAAATGTCCCATAAATCACTAGACATTTGTCAGGTACATTTTATCAGGCAGTGTAACTGTTTTTTGATATGACTTACAATTTGTATTTGTTTTGTGTATTTTCTCTACATTAAAATGTCTGTGTTTTCAATTCAACATCTTCTATGAAAGAGTTAGGAATGGTCTTTGTTTATTTTGTAATACTTTCTTTTGGGGGTTGTTGCACAGTTCTATTCCAAGTGGCATTCAACAATTTTCTCCTCCACAAACCTCCACATACCTTTTGGTGAACAAGATGTGGTGATGAGTCTCCTCAGCATGGTGAAAAAGTGCCATATTGGGTAGAAGCCTTAAGATTCCCCCTGCTAAGGTAACCCCTAATGTTACATCAGGGGTGGGGGGCAGCATGCTCACTTTTTCCATTGTCTCGACCTCACAACCTGCATTATTGCACAATTGTGTGATCTGAAAAGAAGTATAAAAAATGTTTTTATTTATGTCATTTTTCATTTCAAGAATTTTTTATTGATATTTTTAAGGTACAAAGAATATAAGAAGACAACAAAACAGAAGGAATAACATTTCTGTTCATCCATTATTGACATTTTGGTAGCAACTTATACAACCTATAAGGTCAAGGTTCATACAGTGGTTACCTAGACAGTATATGATTCCAGCAGTAGTATGAGCAGGCTGGAGATAAATACTAAGGGATAACTTTAAAGAATATGTAAATCCAACAGTGGATCTCCATAATCACCATTGTAACAGCAATCAAAGTGTTAAAATCCCTTATCACCCCCCCCCCCCCCCAGAGTAGTACAGTGTTACTACGGTGACACAGAACTACTCTGAGGAAAGTACAGTATGTTAAAAAATATTTAACAATTGAATATAAAATTATTTATTATATTTTTTTAACATACTGTCACCAGTCAGTGTTCCTGATCGGCATCACACCAGTCATATGATGATACTGTACTGCGCTGGACACAGTATGTTTAAAAAAAATTTGAAAAAATAAATTTTATTTTTTATTTTCCAAAAAATTGTGACAAACAATTATTATAAAAAACTTGCCATGCCTCTTACTAAATACCTCAGACTGCCTACTTTCCAAAAATAGTTCATTTGGGGTGACATTTGTACTGCCCTAGCATTTTAAGGGCCTCAAGAAATGAGATTGGCCATCAGTACACCAGAAATTATAAATTTTCAGATTTATATACCATAGTTTGTGGACGCTATAACTTTCACACAAACCCATCAATATACAGGTGAAACTTGAAAAATTAGAATATCGTTCAAAAGTTCATTTATTTCAGTAATGCAACTTAAAAGTGAAACTAATATAAGAGATAGACTCATTGCATGCAAAGCAAGATAGTTCAAGCCGTGATTTGTCATAATTGTGATGATTGTGGCTTACAGCTCATGAAAACCCCAAATTCACAATCTCAGAAAATTTGTATATTACATGCAATCAATAAAACAAGGATTGTACATAGAACAATCTGAAAAGTATAGGCATGCATATGTACTCAGTACTTGGTTTGGGCCCTTTTTGCAGCAATTACTGCCTCAATGTGGCGTGGCATGGAAGCTATCAGCCTGTGGCACTGCTGAGGTGTTATGGAAGACCAGGATGCTTCAATAGCGGCCTTCAGCTCTTGTTCGGTCTCATGTCTCTCATCTTTCTCTTGGCAATGCCCCATAGATTCTCTATGGGGTTAAGGTCAGGCGAGTTTGCTGGCCAATCAAGCACAGTGATCCACAGTCATTGAACCAGGTTTGGTGCTTTTGGCAGTGTGGGCAGGTGCCAAGTCCTGCTGGAAAATGTAGTCAGCATCCCCATAAAGCTCGTCTGCGGAAGGAAGCATGAAGTGCTCCAAAATCTCCTGGTAGACGGCTGCGTTGACCCTGGACTTAATGAAGCACAGTGAACCAACACCAGCAGAGAACATGGCTCCCTAAATCAACACAGACTGTGGAAAATTCACACTGGACTTCAAGCATCTGGCAGTGTGTGCCTCTCCATTCGTCCTCCATACTCTGGGTCCTTGGTTTCCAAATGAGATGCAAAATTTGCTCTCATTAGAATAGAGGACTTTGGACCACTGAGCAACAGACCAGGTCTGTTTTTCTTTAGCCCAGGTAAGACGCTTCTGAGGTGTTTTGTTGTTTGGGAGCGGCTTGACAAGAGGAATACGACATTTGAAGCCCATGTCCAGGATCCGTCTGTGTGTGGTGGCTCTTGATGCACTGACTCCAGCCTCAGTCCACTCCTTGTGAAAGTCCCCAACACTTTTGAATGGCCTTTTCCCTGACAATCCTCTCCAGGCTGCGGTCATCACTGCTGCTTGTGCACCTTTTTCTTCCACATAACTTTCTATTAATGTGCTTTGATACAGCACTTTGGGAACATCCACCTTCTTTTGCAATTACCTTTTGAGGCTTTCCCTCCTTATGGAGGGTGTCAATGATGGTTTTCTGCACAACTGTCAGGTCAGCAGTCTTTCCCATGATTGTGATTCCTACTGAACCAGACTGAGAGACCATTTAAAGGCTCAGGAACCCTTTGCAGGTGTTATGGCTTAATTAGCTGAGTAGAGTGGCACACTTTGAGCCTAGAATATTGCACCTTTTCACAATATTCTAATTTTCTGAGATTGTGGATTTGGGGTTTTCATGAGGTGTTAGCCATAATTAGAGATGAGCGAAGTATTCAAAAATTCGATTCGACTGATTCGGCGAATTCGTGGAAAAATTTGATTCGAGTCGAATATATTCGCTGTGAATTTAACTTAAAAAAGGGTGTTTCTAGGCTTCAGAGAGACTTAATATTAGTTCAGAACACTGTACCTTTAATTTAAATGCCCTTGGAGTCTGCTGGGGAAGAGAAATAATACTGTCAGTCAGTATGACATGCAGATGAGTGCCGTCGATCTTAGAATCACCGCACACTTCACTCATTTGGGCAGTCACGGGGCCAAAACCAGAGTGTGGAGCCACAGTGTGGCGGTGGAGGCAGCAGCAATGGGAGGCCATACAGCACCCTATGACAAAAATGGAAACCACCAGCAGTGTGAGGAGACCTGAAAGTGGCACATGGCAGAGTGTGGCGATAGAGACAGCAGCAATGGGAGGCCGTACAGGGACCCATGACACACTCTGGACCTGGCAGCAGCATGAGGAGGCGGTACAGGGGGCCCATGACAGATTACGGGCCTGCCAGCAGCATGAGGAGTCGGTACGGGGGGCCCATGGCAGATTACGGGCCTGGCAGCAGCAATGGGAGGCCGTACAGGGACCCATGACACACACTGGACCTGGCAGCAGCATGGGGAGGCGGTACAGGGGCCCATGACAGATTACGGGCCTGGCAGCAGCATGAGGAGTCGGTACGGGGGCCCATGACACACTCTGGACCTGGCAGCAGCATGAGGAGGTGGTACAGGGGCGCATGACAGATTACGAGCCTGGCAGCAGCAACTTGGACAGGAGGACATTCAGCTTCTGCACCGTCGGGTGCGTGCTCGCAAACTGTTGTCTCTTGGAAACGGATTCCAAGAAAGACTGCTGACGGAATCCGTGAAGAGGAGTAGCAGGAGAAGGAGCATCTGAACGAGCGGAATATGCCAACAAGCGACAACAGGGCCCATGACAGATTACGGGCCTGGCAGCAGCATGAGGAGTCGGTACGGGGGCCCATGGCAGATTACGGGCCTGGCAGCAGCAATGGGAGGCCCGTACAGGGCACCCATGACACAAAAAATGGACCTGGCAGCAGCATGGGAGGAGGAGACGGTGAACAGGGGCCCATGACAGATTACGATGGGCCTGGCAGCAGCATGAGGAGTCGGTACGGGGGCCCATGAGACACACTCTGACCTGGCAGCAGCATGAGGAGGCGGTACAGGGGCCCATGACAGATTACGAGCCTGGCAGCAGCAATTGGACAGGAGGACGTTCAGCTTCTGCACCCGGTGCGTGCTCGCAAACTGTTGTCTCTTGGAAACGGATTCCAAGAAAGACTGCTGACGGAATCCAGAGTGAAGAGGAGTAGCAGGAGAAGGAGCATCTGAACGAGCGGAATATGCCAACAAGCGACAACAGGGGCCCATGACAGATTACGGGCCTGGCAGCAGCATGAGGAGTCGGTACGGGGGCCCATGGCAGATTAGGGGCCTGGCAGCAGCTATGGGAGGCCCGTAATCTGCCAGCACCCTATGACAAAAAATGGAACACACCAGCAGTGTGAGGAGACCTGAAAGTGGCACATGGCAGAGTGTGGGGGCCCATGGCGATGGAGACAGCAGCAATGGAGGCCGTACAGGGACCCATGAGAGACTCTGGACCTGGCAGCAGCATGAGGAGGCGGTATAGGGGGCCCCATGGCAGATTAGGGGCCTGGCAGCAGCTATGGGAGGCCCGTAATCTGCCAGCACCCTATGACAAAAAATGGAACACACCAGCAGTGTGAGGAGACCTGAAAGTGGCACATGGCAGAGTGTGGCGATGGAGACAGCAGCAATGGGAGGCCGTACAGGGACCCATGAGAGACTCTGGACTTGGCAGCAGCATGAGGAGGCGGTATAGGGGCCCATGGCAGATTAGGGGCCTGGCAGCAGCTATGGGAGGCCCGTAATCTGCCAGCACCCTATGACAAAAAATGGAACACACCAGCAGTGTGAGGAGACCTGAAAGTGGCACATGTTTGGGGCATGATTCATGGCGGATTTAGTCAGTTGTGTCAGGAACTGGTGGTTTGAAATCCAGACTAATCCACGCCTGATTCATTTTCACAAACGTGAGTCTCTCCACACTTTGGGTGGACAGTCGTGTCCTCCGCGGAGTTGCAATACCTCCTGCCGCACTAAACACGCGCTCCGATGCCACGCTACTGGCCGGGCATGACAGCCTTTCAAGGGCAAATTCAGCTAGTTGGGGCCAAAGGTCAAGTTTCGTTGCCCAGTAGTCAAGGGGATTGTCTACCTCGGTTGGCAGGGTGCTGTCCAAGTAGGCCTAAGCCTGTTGTTTGAGGTCCTGCTCCAGGTCCACCTGACCTGATGCTGCTGCTGCTGCTGCGCGGCTGGTTAGTAGTTTCCTCACTGCGCTGGTGAAGAAAGCTACTCATCATCGACTGCAGACTGAGGCAGCCGCTGCTGGTGGAGCTGCCACTGCTCCTACCACCCCACCCCTCCCCTGCTGCCATGGCAGCGGAACGCGAGCGCACAGGGCCCACAGTGTCTGAGGATGGACGTTGGCGCAGACAGGCAGAGACCAGCTGACTACATAGGTGGTTTTTTTATAGTACGTTATTTTGGCCTCCCTCTCAGCAGGTGTGAAAAAGGCCACCATTTTTGAACGGTAGCGAGGGTCCAACAAGGTGGACAGCCAAAAGTCATCCCTCTGTCTGATGGTTATTATTCGGCTGTCGCTACGCAAGCAACCGAGCATGCTATGGGCCATTTGTGCCAAGGAATGCGAGGGACTCCCTGCCTCCATCTCCACAGCATACTGCCACGGTGCGTCTAGGTCCTCTGTCTCCTCTTCCTCCTCCTCTACCAGATGCTCTGCTCCCTCCACTCCTGTCCGCTGAGTGGAAAAACCACCCATTTCACTCAATAATTCCTGAGCACCAATGTCCTCCTCTACCTCCTCCTCTTCTTCCTGTCCTGCCCCCACAGGGGCATGTGGCGTTGAGATCTGTGCGCCACGTCTACCGCACCCTGACCAGCCATTGTTAACAGCATTTGTTCCAGGACGTGCAACAGAGGAATGACGTCGTTCATCCCATAGTCCTGCCGACTCACGAATAGCGTGGCCTCCTCAAAGGGCCTGAGCAAGCGCAGGTGTCACGCATGAGCTGCCAATGGCTGACATCTAAGTTACACAGGGAGTACCTTTATCTGCTTTTAACATCAGGAAATCTGTGATGGCCTTTTGCTGTTCGTAAAGGCGGTCTAACATATGTAGGGTTGAATTCCACCTTGTTGCAACGTCACAGCATGAGGAGTCGGTATAGGGGCCCCTGGCAGCAGCAATGGGAGCCCATAATCTGCCAGCACCCTATGACAAAAAATTCTAACACACACCAGCAGTGTGAGGAGACCTGAAAGTGGCACATGCAGAGTGTGGCGATGGAGACAGCAGCAATGGGAGGCCGTACAGGGACCCATGAGAGACTCTGGACCTGGCAGCACATGAGGAGGCGGTATATAGGGCCTATGGGCAGATTAGGGGCTGGCAGCAGCTATAGAGAGGCCCTTAATCTGCCAGCACCCTATTCAAAAAATCAACACACCAGC
>CATNWA010004305.1:0-14877 GCA_951230385.1 Staurois parvus | reverse complement strand
GATTACGTTTCTGTGGCCCTAAGTAACGGTTGTGGCCCTCAGTAACAATTCTGTGTCCCTCAGTAACAATTCTGTGTCTGTCCCTGAGTAAACAATTCTGTGGCCCTAAGTTAACGGTTCTGTGGCCCTCAGTAACAATTCTGTGTCCCTGATTAACGTTATATGTTGCCCTAAGTAACGGTTCTGTGGCCCTCAGTAACAATTCTGTGTCCTGATAATGTTTCTGTGGCCCTCAGTAACAATTCTGTGTCCCTCGAGTAACAATTCTGTGTCTGTCCTGAGTAACAATTCTGTGGCCCTAAGTAACGGTTCTGTGGCCCTCAGTAACAATTCTGTGTCCCTGAGTAACAATTTCTGTGGCCCTAAGTAACGGTGTGGCTGTGTGTCCCTCAGTAACAATTCTGTGTCCCCTGAGTAACAATTCTGTGGCCCTAGTAACAGGTTCTGTGGCCCCCTCAGTAACAATTCTGTGTCCCTGAGTAACGTTTCTGTGGCCCTAAGTAACGTTCTGTGGCCCTCTAAATTCTGTAACAATTCTGTGTCCCTGAGTAACAATTCTGTGGCCTAAGTAACGTTCTGTGGCCCTGGAGTAACAATTCTGTGGCCCTAGTAACGTTTCTGTGGCCCTAAGTAACAATTCTGTGGCCCTCAGTAACAATTCTGTGTCTGTCCCTGAGTAACAATTCTGTGGCCTCTAAGTAACGTTTCTGTGGCCCTAAGTAACAGTTCTGTGGCCCTCAGTAACAATTCTGTGGCCCCTGAGTAACGTTTCTGTGGCCCTCAGTAACAATTCTGTGGCTGTCCCTCAGTAACAATTCTGTGTCTGTCCCTGAGTAACAATTCTGTGGCCCTAAGTAACAGTTTCTGTGGCCCTCAGTAACAATTCTGTGTCTGTAAACCTGTCTGAGTAACAATTCTGTGGCCCTAACTAACGTTTCTGTGGCCCTAAGTAACAATTCTCTGGCACTGGCCTGTCTCAGTAACAATTCTGTGGACCTGTCCTGTGGCCCTCAGTAACAATTCTGTGGCTGTCCTGAGTAACTAATTCTGTGGCCCTTAATGTTTCTGTGGCCCTAAGTAACAGTTCTGTGGCCCTCAGTAACAATTCTGTGTCTGTCCCTGAGTAACAATTCTGTGGCCCTAACTAACGTTTCTGTGGCCCTAAGTAACAGTTCTGTGGCCCTCAGTAACAATTCTGTCTGTCCCTGAGTAACAATTCTGTGGCCCTAATAACGTTTCTGTGGCCCTAAGTAACGTTCTGTGGCCCTCAGTAACAATTCTGTGTCTGTCCCTGAGTAACAATTCTGTGGCCCTAACTAATTTCTGTGGCCCTAAGTAACAATTCTCTGGCACTCAGTAACAATTCTGTCTGTCCCTGAGTAACGTTCTGTGGCCCTAATAACGTTTCTGTGGCCCTAAGTAACAGTTCTGTGGCCCTCAGTAACAATTCTGTGTCTGTCCCTGAGTAACAATTCTGTGGCCCTAACTAACGTTTCTGTGGCCCTAAGTAACAATTCTCTGGCACTCAGTAACAATTCTGTCTGTCCCTGAGTAACAATTCTGTGGCCCTAACTAGCGTTTCTTTGGCCCTAAGTAACGATTCTGTGGCCCTCATTAACAATTCTGTGTCCCTGAGTAATGCTTCTCTGTCCCTAAGTAACGTTTCTCTGTCCCCAAGTAACGTTTCTGTGGCCCTAACTCTGTCCCTAATACAGAGCGGTCTGCCTCTCTTGAATGACTGGAGGCAAATGAAGAATTCTAAAATGGCCGCTATTTATAGCTCGACCATTACACAGTGCTGGCTGGCTGCTGGCTGCTGATTGGCTAATGCGATCACATGTCATTAAGGAATGCATTATGGGTCAGCGCGCCTTGTCTGCGCGCCTTCCCAGACATCCCGGCTCCGTCGCCGCACATGTCCGCCACCATTTTAGGAAAAATTTCGATTCGTGCGTCCGAAGTAGGCTATTTTTCGGATTCGGCGCGAATCGAAAATTTTCCAATATTCGACTCGAATTCCACTTCGCCTACTTCGATTCGCTCATCTCTAATTCTGAGGAAAATAGGTCGTTCCAGACATTGTTCAGAAGAACAGCGTACCTTGATTAAAAAGTTGATTGGAGAGGGGAAAACATATAAAAGAAGTGTAGAAAATGATAGGCTGCTCAGCTAAAATGATCGCAAATGCTTTAAAATGGCAACCAAAACCTGAAAGACGTGGAAGAAAGCGAAAAACTACCATTCGAATGGATAGAAGAATAGCCAAAATGGCAAAGACTCCTCCAACAATCAGCTCCAGGAAGATCAAAGAAGGTCTAAACTTACTTGTGAGTACTGTTACAATTAGAAGACGCCTATGTGAAGCCAAGCTATCTGCAAGAAGCCCCCGCAAAGTCCCACTGTTGAAAAAAAGACATGTGCTGAAGAGGTTACCATTTGCCAAAGAGCACATTGAC
This sequence comes from Staurois parvus, assembly GCA_951230385.1. Classification (NCBI taxonomy): domain Eukaryota; kingdom Metazoa; phylum Chordata; class Amphibia; order Anura; family Ranidae; genus Staurois; species Staurois parvus. The sequence goes on along the minus strand of CATNWA010004305.1, from coordinate 12,421 downwards.
TGGCCTAAAGAGAAATGGCGCAACATTTTGTGGACTGATGAAAGTAAGATTGTTCTTTTTGGGTCTAGTGGCCGGAGACAGTTTGTCAGATGACCCCCAAACACTGAATTCAAGCCACAGTACACTGTGAAGACAGTGAAGCATGATATGGGGATGTTTCTCATACTACAGTGTTGGGCCTATTTATCGCATACCAGGGATCGTGGATCAGTTTGAATACATCAGAATACTTGAAGAGGTCATGCTGCCTTATGCTGAAGAGGAAATGCCCTTGAAATGGATGTTCCAACAAGACAACGACCCCAAACACACCAGTAAACGTTCAACATCTTGGTTCCAGACCAACAAGATTGACGTTATGGGGTGGCCAGCCCAATCCCCGGATCTTAATTCAATAGAAAACTTGTGGGGTGACATCAAAAATGCAGTTTCAGAGGCAAAACCAAGAAATAGAGAAGAACTGTGGAATGTAGTCCAATCATCCTGGGCTGGAATACCTGTTCACAGGTGCCAGAAGTTGGTTGACTCCTTGCAACACAGATGTACAGCAGTTCACAGAAACAGTGCTTACACAACTATATATTAATTCAGTGATTCAAAGGAAAGCAAAATCTTCAAACATTTTTCAGTTTATATAGTGAATGTTTGAGATTGTAAAGAAGAATACAAACACTGCTATTTTTTTGAACAGTCTAATATTCGCTTTTCTTCAATTTTTTTAGAGGAACAACACAAATTTGATATATTTTTCTTCATGTTTTGATTTGGAATAGAATGTGTAGTGTTCCCAATGCATCTGTTTGTATGGAAATAAAAACTATTAGAAGGATTTTGAGCTTTATTCACTTTTTTCAGCACACTGTTATTATTTTGAACACAAATATATAAACAAATAAAGGCAGTGAAATGACACTTTGCAGAAATATACAATTAGCATAACATGAATAGAAAATACTTTGTCGCACAAAAAGTGAAATCCAAAATCCCAAAAAGTCTATTCTACTGTGACAGTCCAACTGGTGTCCAATTCTTGTGACTCCAAACTGTGTTCCACCACCGTGTATGGCTAAAATGGGAACTCACCAGATCAACTTGGCCAACAAAGTAGCCAGCAAGCTTGTAAACACAGATCCTCTTTGCATTAGGTATGGTGCACAGTCCTGCAGAATCCTTCAACCTCCTCCAATCACACGATATTAACCAGCTTCTCCATGTCTCAGAAAAAGGCCAAGAGAAATAATCATAGTGCAGCAAGTTCTTTATTTAAAATGTGTGTAAAAATACATATATTTAAACTCACATATTGTAGGTGCCACAAGGAGCACCAACCCAAACGGCTCACTAGAGGGATCTGTCCCTCCACACTGTCGCTGGTCCTGTGGTTGACATACGTTCCAGTGCTGTAAGAAGAACCAAAAGTGTTTGCCGTTTAAGCCTCAATGCATTTCGCACGTAGAGCATCCTCAGGAAGCTCAGTTTGGCGCAAAATGCACGATTTTTTTGTGACAGTATTCACATTTTTGTGACACAGTATTTTCTATTAATTTTCTGTTGTTGTATATTTATTGTATATGACTGTCACAATTGTACTATTTTGGTGAGTGCCTACTTTTATAATTGCCCATTTGATAAAACTTGGCCAATGGCAGGACATTTTTTCTTCAGCAGAAACAGGGACAGTGTCAGTGAATTATTGCAATTTGTATCTGCTGGTCTAAACAGTCTACACCCTAAGCAGCTTAACCGGTTCCCACCCGGCCAATTGCACAAAGGTGGCTGGCAAAACACCTTGTCCCTCTGGGTGGACGCCATATGACGTCCTCCTGTACACGCCCCCAGAGCGCCCCCCGGCGGCGCGCAGCGCACCAATCTCTCGTCAGCTGTGTTCCATGGACACAGCGCATCCTTGATGAGGGTAACAGCGAATAAAATTGGCTGTTTACCCTGCGATCGACTGTGTCCTATCACAGCCGATCATAACTATAAACAAATAGCAGTAACTTGCTGTTACCACTTCTCCTCACACTCGGATCTTGTGTGAGGAGAAGAAGGGGAACAGTGAGTTACAGCTATCAGTATTGTGCACCACACTACCAATTGCCTCCACACTACCCTGATTGCCTGACACAGCTGCCCATCAGTGTACCTGTCACAGCTGCCCATCAGTGTACCTGTCACAGCTGCCCATCAGTGTACCTGTCACAGCTGCGCATCAACCTACCTGTTGCCAGCCCATCAACCTACCTGTCACCAGCCCATCAACCTACCTGTCGCCAGCCCATCAGTGTACCTGTCGCCAGCCCATCAGCATTCCTGGTACGTATCGCCAGTCCATCAGCATATCTGTCGCCAGTCTGTCAGTGTACCTGTCAGCGCAACCCATCGGTGTACCTGTCGTGCAGCCCATCAGTGTATCTGTCAATACAGTCCATCAGCATACCTGCTAGCACAGCCCATCACATACCTGCTAGCACAACACATCAGTGAACCTGTCGTGCAGCCTGTCAGCAGAGCCCATCAGCGTACCTGTCCACAGAGCCCATCAGCGTACCTGACCAAAATATATGTGTGGACGAATCTCTTGTCCACTTTACTGGTCAACTGGGATTCAAGCAATATATTCCCAGTAAAAAGGCCAGGTATGGACTGAAGCTCAACAAGCTGTGTGAAAGTGCCACAGGATATGTGCATGCCTTTTGCGTGTATGAAGGCAAAGACTCCTAGCTCTAGCCCCCTGGGTGCCCAACCTACATTGGCACAAGTGAAAAATTGTCTGGGACCTGGCCTTTCCACTTTTCCAAAAGGGGTATCACATCTACCTAGACAATTATTATACAAGCCTGCCCCTTTTCCGCCACCTGTACCTTGAAAAAATTATGGCCTGAGGCACTGCCCGAACAAACAGGAAGGGCTTCCCACAAAATTTAGTTAACACAATTCTACAAAGAGGGGAATCTGCAAGTCTTAGGAACGAGGAAGTGCTGGCTGTGAAGTGGAGGGATAGGAGAGATGTTTATGTCTTGTCCACTATCCATAATGACATCATGGTGTAAATTCGTAGAAGACAAGGTCCCATCCAAAAGTCATAGTGTATCCACAATTATAATCAATTCATGGGGGGGGGGGTGGATTTAAACGATCAGATGCTGCAGCCATACTTATCAACAAGGAAGTCCCTCTACTGGTACAAAAAAGTTGCAATATACTTTTTACACATGGCCATTTATAATTCATACATCACCTATCAAAAATCAATTGAAAGACCTACCCCCTTCTTCAAATTCATAGAAGTTGTTATCACTCCCCTAATCTATCAGCAAGGATCTCCACCACAAACCATTCGCTCCGATTGTGTCAGCAGACTGTATTAACGCCATTTCCCTGAGATTATTCCACCGTCAGAAACAGGAAGAAGACGCCGAACAAAATGTAAGGTATGCAACAGAAGGGGAGTTAGGATAGACATTATTTTTCATTGTCCCCAATGTCCCTCTCAACCAGGCCTATGCATCAGAGACTGCTTCAGACATTATCACACTTTAGTAAGATATTAGTTTTCCATATTTTCCACAGCCTGCAATTTCCCCATTTTTATTATCTGTGCTGATCTTTTGCCTACTGCCTTGATTGACCATGGCTCTGCCTTCCACCTTAACTGAGCCTGGCCTGTTTACCAACAATGTCTCTGCTTGCCGTCTGAATTGCTTCTAAACCACATTTCTGCCTTCCACCGGAACTGACCATGGCTTGTTTATCGACTATGCTTCTGCCTGCCGTCTGGAATATCAACCATGTTTATACCTTCTTCCTGGACTGACCTCGGCCTGTTATTGTTTTTTGCCTGCTGCTTGGATTGATCTTTTGCCCTGCTACTGCAGTAGTGGTATTCAAGATAACACAGGGGTCTAACATATGTGAGGGGCTTCAGAAAACAGATAAAAAACAGTTTTTGGTTTTCTCCGGGTTTTGTAATTCCCGGAACAGGATCTGTTTGTCCAGAGGCTTCGAAGAGATTGGGTGGGACAAAGCCTCTACCCCTGTGCCCCGGTCCTACCTGACCAAGGCCCTAAGCCTGATGTTCCTTCCTGCTGCCTGGACCAATACTTTGTGATGATCATATCTCTGCCTGCATTGACACAGGCTTTTTATGGACCATGTTTTTGCCTGTTGCCTGGACCAATACTTTGGCTGTGCTGACCATATCTCCTCTTGCTACCTGTACTGGCCCAAGACTTTTTCTGACCATGTTCCTGCCTGCTGCCTGGACCAATACTTTGGCTGTGCTAATCATATCTCTGCTTGCTGCCTGTACTGACCCAGGACTTTTTATGACCATGTTTCTTTTCCTTCTGCCTGGATCTCAACCTGCTGCCTGTTCTGACCCTGGCTTTTTATCCACCATGTTCCTGCTGCTGCCTGGTCGAATCCGGTGACTGTTGCCTGCTTCCTGGTCCAATGCTCTCCTAAAACCAAAGGTAATCTTTTGCTTATCCTTTCTTTAGCTAGGCTGTGAAAAAGTCTCACATGTGGTATTGTCATGTTCAGGAGGAGTAGTAAAATGTATTTTCAAGTATAGAAGAAATATCCTATAAATTGACAACTTTGTGCAAAAAAATACTTTTTCATTTTCTTTCCACATTTTCTAATAACTTTTGGAAAAAAATGACATGTTCAAAAGACTCATTATTCCTCAAAGAATATATTTTGGAGTGTTTTTCTTTCCAAAATGGGGTCATTTTGTGGGTGTTTCCACCGTCCTGGTGCTCCAGGGCCTTCAAAACTGTGATAAGTAGTCAGGAAATTAGATGTGTAATTTATGCCCCTTTTATGCTCCTAGAATGCGTGAAGGTGCTACTTGGATGTTGGGTCTCTGTATGCGGCCAAGCTGCGGAAAAGTCTCACACATGTGGTATTGCCATACTCAGAGGAGTAGCAGAATGCATTTTGGGGCATAATTATTGGTATGTACATGTTGTGTGTTAAAAATATCTTATAAATTGACAACTTTATGTGGAAAAGTTTTTATTTTTCTTTCCACATTTTCTAAAAACTTTAAAAAAAAAATAACATGTTCAAAAGACTCATTATGCCTTATAAAATATACCTTGGGATGTTTACTTTCCAGAATGGGGTCATTTTGTGGGTGTTTCTATCGTCTTGGTGCTCCAGGGCCTTCAAAACTGTGATAGGCAGTCAAGAAATTAGATGTGTAATTTATGCCACTTCTAAGCTCTTACAACATGTGAAGGTACTACTTGGACATTGGGTCTCTGTATGTGGCCAGGTTGTGGAAATGTCTCACACATGTGGTATCACAATACTCAGGAGGTGTAGCAAAATGTGTTTTTGGGTGCAATTGCAAGTATGTCTATGCCAGGTGTGAGAAATAACTTGTTATTTTGACAATTATGTGTGAAAAAAAAAAAAATAATTTATTCAATTTCCAAAGAATTGTGGGAAAAAATTACAACTTCAAATAACTCACCATGTCTTTTACTAAATACTTTGGACTGCCTATTTTTCCAAAAAGGGGTCTTTTGGGGGTTATTTGTACTTTCCTAGCATGTTAGGGCCTCAAGAAATTAAATAGGCCATCAGTGCTTCAGGTGTGATCAATTTGCAATGATTGGTGCCATAGCTTGTAGACTCTATAACTTTCACACACAGACTAAATAATATACACTGATTTGGTTTTTTTTTTTTTTACCAAAGTTATGTAGCAGTATAATTTTTTGATTAAAATTATGAAGAAAAATAACTTATTTGCACAATTTTATAATAGAAACAAAGAAAACCTTATTTTTTTTTCAATATTTTCGGATTTTTTGTTTATAGTGTAAAAAAATAAAAAACCCCAGGGGTGATTAATTACCACCAAAGGAAAGCTCTATTTGTGGGAAAAAAATATAAAAAATTTCATATGGGTACAATGTTGCATGAGCGTGTAATTGTCGTTCAAAGTGCGACAGCACTAAAAGCTGAAAATTGGCCTGGGCAGGAAGGGGGTAAAAGTGCTCTGTATGGAAGTGGTTACATGACCTGAAAAAAATGTTTTTTAACTTTTTATTTTTTTAACTGAATTGAATCCAATTACAAATGACCTGAACTGATTTATAAAATTTCTCCTCCGTAGATGTTATTGCAGTTTGGAACAAAGTTCAGAGACTTTGAATATCTAACAGGATTTGCCTAGGTGAAATAAACAGATTTGCTTATCACTAATGCACAGTGACATGTGCAACAGCTGTGTTTGCTTTGCCTCTGAGCTGGAAAATGTAGATACGCAAAAATGGTGACCACTAATACTCAGAGCAGCTATGCTAAGGTCCCAGTGTGCAGTCAATGCCAATTGTGGTTGCCACTCTTTTTTCACAGTATATTTTGATTAGCTGCTAAGGGTAGGGGCCATGGAATGTCTAGAAATGACTGGCTGTGAAATCTGAGGGTGGGGAGCAGGTGTGACAACTCACACATACAGCTGAAACTCAAAAATTTAGAATATCGTACAAAAGTTCATTTATTTCAGTAATGCAACTTAAAAGGTGAAACTAATATATGAGATAGACTCATTACATACAAAGCAAGATAGTTCAAGCCGTGATTTGTCATAATTGTGATGAATATGGCTTACAGCTCATGAAAACACCAAATCCTCAATCTCAGAAAATTAGAATATTGTAAAAAGGTGCAATATTCTAGGCTCAAAGTGTCCCACTCTAATCAGCTAATTAAGCCATAACACCTGCAAAGGGTTCCTGAGCCTTTAAATGGTCTTTCAGTCTGGTTCAGTAGGAATCACAATAATGGGAAAGACTGCTGACCTGACAGTTGTGCAGAAAACCATCATTGACACCCTCAATAAGGAGGGAAAGCCTCAAAAGGTAATTGCAAAAGAAGTTGGATGTTCCCAAAGTGCTGTATCAAAGCACATTAATAGAAGGTTATGTGGAAGGGAAAAGTGTGGAAGAAAAAGGTGCACAAGCAGCAGGGATGATCGCAGCCTGGAGAGGATTGTCAGGAAAAGGCCATTCAAAAGTGTTGGGGGACTTCCACAAGGAGTGGAGTGAGGCTGGAGTCAGTTCATCAAGAGCCACCACACACAGACGGATCCTGGACTTGGGCTTCAAATGTCGTATTCCTCTTGTCAAGCCGCTCCTGAACAACAAACAACGTCAGAAGTGTCTTACCTGGGCTAAAGAAAAACAGACCTGGTCTGTTGCTCAGTGGTCCAAAGTCCTCTTTTCTGATGAGAACAACTTTTGCATCTCATTTGGAAACCAAGGACTCAGAGTATGAAGGAAGAATGGAGAGGCACACACTGGAAGATGCTTGAAGTCCAGTGTGAAGTTTCCACAGTTTGTGTTGATTTGGGGAGCCATGTCATCTGCTGGTGTTGGTCCACTGTGCTTCATTAAGTCCAGGGTCAACGCAGCCGTCTACCAGGAGATTTTGGAGCACTTCATGCTTCCTTCCGCAGACAAGCTTTATGGGGATGCTGACTTCATTTTCCTGCAGGACGTGGCACCTGCCCACACTGCCAAAAGCACCAAAACCTGGTTCAATGACTGTGGGATTACTGTGCTTGATTGGCCAGCAAACTCGTCTGACCTGAACCGCATAGAGAATCTATGGGGTATTGCCAAGAGAAAGATGAGAGACATGAGACAGAACAATGTAGAAGAGCTGAAGGCCGCTATTGAAGCATCCTGGTCTTCCATAACACCTCAGCAGTGCCACAGGCTGATAGCTTCCATGTCACGCCGCATTGAGGCAGTAATTGCTGCAAAAGGGGGCCAAACCAAGTACTGAGTACATATGCATGCTTATACTTTTCAGAAGTCCGATATTGTTTTATGTACAATCCTTGTTTTATTGATTGCATGTAATATTCTAATTTTCTGAGATTGTGGATTTGGGGTTTTCATGAGCTGTAAGCCATAATCATCACAATTATGACAAAGCACAGCTTGAACTATCTTGCTTTGCATGTAATGAGTCTATCTCATATATTAGTTTCACCTTTTAAGTTACATTACTGAAATAAATGAACTTTTGCACGATATTTTAATTTTTCGAGTTTCACCTGTATTAGATGAATAATAACTTATTTGTGCTATCTGCTGAAAAATATCAGTGTACTTGTACTGCAGCTAGCAACTAAAGTGCTCCATTAGCTCTCTATCATGTAAATAAATCTGATAGGCGTACCACTAATTATTATGTGCATATGAAACATTTTATAACCACAAATTTCCAATAAAACGCTTTAAAGTGAAAAACCATAAAAGCAACTAAATAATAAAATCAAATAGTGTTCAAAATGTCCATCAAATATTTCTTGTCATCTTCACCCTTCTGTGCATGTGAAACAGCTTGTATAAACGTTCAATGTGACTTGGGTCCACCAACAGAATAGCATTTAACACTTGTCAGAAATGAGCTGTGTGTAGTTTATTAGGAGTCTTTTGTATATCTATGTGTACTAAATATTTGAACATGTATCTGGGTATGTCCAGGGAATATTTTAATTTTGTTTTATTATTATTTTCAAACAAGACATTTTTTTTAAATTATTTTAATTCCTTTTCACAGTTAATTTGATTACTGTGACCAGGGCAGATCATACAACTTGTGACAGTGGGTGTACAGTTGTGCTCAAACATTTGCATCCCTTGAAGAATTGGTAATATACAGTAAAGAAATACATGAGTGAGCAGGCAAAACATATTCCTTTTACTTCTTATGGGATTAATATTCACCTTTAAGCCCAGGTTCACACTAAAACAACATGAAAGTCACCCTGACTTCCAGGCAATTTTGCTGTATGACTTCCCAGGACATGATACAATTTCAAAGCGATTTCAAATGACTTGTCATTCTTGCTGTTTAAAAACTTCCTTCTGAGCATAGTGAAAATTCATGTTCCCGCTTGCGTTTTTCCCAGCTTAAATGCGTGCTGCAGATATAGGCAGCCCATTCACTCGAATGAGCTGCCCTAAGCGTGACAAATGTCCAAAAGCAGCTCTATAACGGTTTCACTCATGGGGTGTCGTGTTTTTCCAGTGCATGTTTGCAGTGCGTTTGATCGGGGTGTCATTAACAATTAGGCTGCATTTACATCTGCATGTTTCTGAATGCTCAGCAACCCACACAAAAAAAGCATACTTACGAACGCATTGTACATGCATCGCCATGATGGCAAGTGCAATGCATGTACCCTAGACGTGTGGCAAAGTGCACATTTCCTGTGCGTGTTGCTGCTTGTTCAGAAATGCACAAATGCGAACGCAGCCTAAATGGTAAAGTAAATGTGCCAAGCAAAAGCGTGCATTTTCCTGTGCGTTCGAAAATGCACAGATGTGAGCGAATGGTAACGCAAGCAAACTACGCACTGCTAAGCATTTTCAAAATGCACAGCAATGCATGTTTTCTCTTGTGGGTTGAATGATAACACAAACTTGACGTACAGTCAGGTCCATAAATATTGGGGGACATCGACACAATTCTAACATTTTTGGCTCTATAAACCACCACCATGGATTTGAAATGAAACGAACAAGAAGTGCTTTAACTGCAGACTGTCAGCTTTAATTTGAGGGTATTTACATCCAAATCAGGTGAACGGTGCAGGAATTACAACAGTTTGCATATGTGCCTCCCACTTGTTAAGGGACCAAAAGTAATGGGACAGAATGATAATCATAAATCAAACTTTCACTTTTTAATACTTGGTTGCAAATCCTTTGCAGTCAATTACAGCCTGAAGTCTGGAATGAATAGACATCACCAGACGCTGGGTTTCATCCCTGGTGATGCTCTGCCAGGCCTATACTGCAACTGTCTTCAGTTCCTGCTTGTTCTTGGGGCATTTTCCCTTCAGTTTTGTCTTCAGCAAGTGAAATGCATGCTCAATTGGATTCAGGTCAGGTGATTGACTTGGCCATTGCATAACATTCCACTTCTTTCCCTTAAAAAACTCTTTGGTTGCTTTTGCAGTATGCTTTGGGTCATCGTCCATCTGCACTGTGAAGCGGCGTCCAATGAGTTCTGAAGCATTTGACTGATTATGAGCAGATAATATTGCCCGAAACACTTCAGAATTCATCCTGCTGCTTTTTTCAGCAGTCACATCATAAATAAATATACAGCCATACATGCCCACGCCATGACACTACCACCACCATGCTTCGTTGACGAGGTGGTATGCTTAGGATCATGAGCAGTTCCTTTCCTTCTCCATACTCTTCTCTTCCCATCACTCTGGTACAAGTTGATCTTGGTCTCATCTGTCCATAGGATGTTGTTCCAGAACTGTGAAGGCTTTTTAGATGTCGTTTGGCAAACTCTAATCTGGCCTTCCCGTTTTTGAGGCTTACCAATGATTTACATCTTGTGGTGAACCCTCTGTATTCACTCTGGTGAAGTCTTCTCTTGATTGTTGACTTTGACACACATACACCTACCTCCTGGAGAGTGTTCTTGATCTGGCCAACTGTTGTGAAGGGTGTTTTCTTCACCAGGGAAAGAATTCTTCGGTCACCCACCACAGTGTTTTTCCGTGGTCTTCCGGGTCTTTTGGTGTTGCAGAGCTCACCGGTGCGTTCCTTCTTTTTAAGAATGTTCCAAACAGTTGTTTTGGCCACGCCTAATGTTTTTGCTATCTCTCTGATGGGTTTGTTTTGTTTTTTCAGCCTAATGATGGCTTGGTTCACTGATAGTGACAGCTCTTTGGATCTCATCTTGAGAGTTGACAGCAACAGATTCCAAATGCAAAAAGCACACTTGAAATGAACTCTGGACCTTGTATCGGCTCATTGTAATTGGGATAATGAGGGAATAACACACACCTGGCCATGGAACAGCTGAGAAGTCAATTGTCCCATTACTTTTGGTCCCTTAACAAGTGGGAGGCACATATGCAAACTGTTGTAATTCCTACACCGTTCACCTGATTTGGATGTAAATACCCTCAAATTAAAGCTGACAGTCTGCAGTTAAAGCACATCTTGTTCGTTTCATTTCAAATCCATTGTGGTGGTGTATAGAGCCAAAAATGTTAGAATTGTGTCGATGTCCCAATATTTATGGACCTGACTGTTTATTGTAATGAGTTTTTAAAATGCACAGCAAAGCTTTTTCTTGCGGGTTTGCAGTACATAGAAATGTGCAGATTTGAACAAATGGTAAAGGAAATGCAATGGGCGTTTCCGTGTGTTTTCGAAATGCACATCAAAGCATACGTTTTCTTGAGGGCTGCTGTGTGTTCGGAAATGCACAGATGCAAACGAATTGTAATGGCGGATTGCAGCATTTTTTTTAAAAGCATGCCAAAGTGTGCATTTTTTACAGAGTTGATGTGCATTTGGAAACATGCAAACGTAAACAATTAGTAACACAAGTGCAACACGCGTTGCCACATGTTCTTGAAATGCAAGGCAAAGCTCGTGTTTTCTGTGCTGGTTGCCACGTGTTCAGAAACACACAGATGAGAATGCTGCCTAAATGGTAAACACAAGCATGATACACACTGCCATGCCAAAGCGCATATGCAAATGAATGGTAACACACAACAAAAGCCTACATTTTCTTGAATGGTAATGCAAGGGAGATGCACATTGCTGTGCATTTTCCTTTCAGTAGATTTATTGACAAATGCTTTGCATTTAAAAAAAGATACAGTTGCAACCACAGTCATGTGTACAGGTAGAAAAAAAAGGGTCAATTATTATTATTATTATACAGTATTTATAAAGCGCCAATAGTTCGCTCAGCGCTGTACATTACAAAGGGGGACAGAACATGTGACAGAACAATACCAATACAATGCAAAACATGAGGGGATCAAGGGCCCTGCTCTTTCGAGCTTACAATCTAGGAATAACAAACAATGAGTGAGGTCCTACATAAAATAGTAAAGCCCTAACAAGCGTTGGGATAATTGGTATATCAGAAGGTACACACAGATCATGTCATAACTAGAGATGAGCGAATCGAAGTAGGCGAAGTGGAATTCGCTTCGAATATTAGAAAAATTTTTCCTAAAATGGCGGCGACATGTGCGGCGACGGAGCGGGGATGTCTGGGAAGGCGCGCAGACAAGGCGCGCTGACCCATAATGCATTCATTCATGACATGTGATCGCATTAGCCAATCAGCAGCCAGCCAGCCAGCACTGTGTAATGGTCGAGCTATAAATGGCGGCCATTTTAGAATTCTCCATTTGCCTCCAGTCATTCAACAGAGGCAGACCTGGCTGTATTCAGGGAGAGAGTTAGGGACACAGAAACGTTACTTAGGGACATAGAAACGTTAGTTAGGGACACAGAAACGTTACTTAGGGACACAGAAACGTTACTTAGGGACACAGTAAACGTTACTTAGGGCCACAGAAACGTTACTTAGGGACACAGAAACTTTACTT
>CATNWA010004304.1:0-15921 GCA_951230385.1 Staurois parvus | reverse complement strand
ATACTGTCATTTTGTCTATACTTTGCAGCTGTTGTGACAGCAACTAAAATACCAGGTCTTTGGCAGTGGCTGTGACAAATGAAGATTTGGGTATATAACACTTTGAAAAAGAGAGTAACAATGACTTGAGGGTGGCTTTTACACCAGCCACCATGAGATATTTTCATGGTGGCTATGATAGAAAAAAAAAAAAAATCAATGCAGGAACACTGAAGAGGAGCGTATCAGTGGGTCATGGGAAGACGTCTTTGCACAGACACAGGTACTTTGTCCTGAATGGGCCATGTGACAGTACCTTTTTAACATCTATGTTTTGGTTGGTGTCCACCAACAAGTACACTTTCATTCTCTTTATTTTTTTTTATATGCAACCTTGTTTTTTTTGGTTACTACACCATCACTTTGAATCAGTCTCAACATTTTCATTCCCACTTTTTCCTCTTCTTGCAAAACTGATTGCAGTCTAAAGACTGCTTGAGGGATGTATAATGAACTATAAGCTACAATATAATACTTCTTTTAATACGTATTCTCATCATGTACCAAGAAATGCTTGATTGTTTTCAGCAGTTTTGACAGGTCTGCTGAGTTTGTTAGCAGCTGTTTCCCAATTTGGCTGCCTACCATTTCTTTTCCATCACTGAATAATGATGTGTGAATCACATTTAGTAAGCTTGACTGGAAAAGGTGTTGGGTTTGGATTACCAGGAATATGGAATACAGTATGTTATGTCATTCTACAAAAATGAATATTTTTTGTGCAACTGATTATAGCAATTGCAATCATAAGTCCATGATTACATAACAATGACAAGTTGATGATATAGGAAGCAACTGAGAAATATAGTTCAATAAGGACTTCCACATGTAAGGAATACATAATACGCATATGGGGCTTTGTTACTTGAACCATGTATACCCAAGTATTGCCATGGACAGAACCAATTACTTCTATGGCTGGCTGTTACATGCCGACCTGTGGTTCCCAGTATGGGAAAAAAAGCCAGGATTTTCAGACTAAGAGCATATTATGATCCTCAAAACCATCTATGAGGCTTAAGTGGGATATTGTCTTGCAGTAGCTAATCGGTTTACAAACAATTCAACAAGGAAAAAATAAAGCCATGACTACTAATCAAAAACAGATTGCAGTAGCTTTATAATGGGCAAATGATTGAAAGCTGATTTTTGACAGGCAGCTAGAATATCCCATCCTAGAATGACACAACTCCCTACCCTATCTCAACATTTACACAAGTATGTGTATTGGATTACATCAACCAGGTAAAATCCATTGCATCAAAGAAATCCTGAAAATATTCAGCAATTTATTGCAATATAGAGCAAGACTATATGTAACAGAAAATGCATTTTTTGGTTTTAACCCATTTTTATTACATTCATGATAGGTAGTCCGATTGATATTTCAACATTTAGTATTGTTTAAATGAAAACTTGAAAACACACTCCGGGTGTCATGCATAAAGTTTTATCACTCTGAACAATAAAACTAAATTACTATGCATGTATAATGTGGCCAACATCAATACAATATTTACATGTCAGCAACAACCACTTATCTGTGCCTATGGTAACAGATTGGCAAACACATTTAATAAGAGCTTAATAAGCCAAAGTAGGTTGTATCTGCCTGCTAACTGCAGGGGGGCTTGACCTGAATTAGGCCAGTTCCACTGAGTTTTGTGCTTCTGCACACCATTTGATATTAGAATGATGTCTGGTAGATTCCACCATGGTACCTTGCTGGGGCTTTTAGCCTTCCTTTTGCCTTTACTTGTCTAATGCCCTGTCCCACCGTCAGTAATGAGAGGATGTTGCAGTGAAAAAAAAAAACGACATGTAAAGACATCATCATTATATGACTGTCAAAATTACCAACACACAGAGATAGGCAGACCTCTGATATAATTATTAGGGCCTTGGTATATGACAACTGGATCTTCACACCTCGAATTATCAGCACTGCTGCAAAGTGGCTTTGACAAACATCCTGACGTGGAACTTTTTTTGTGGCTAAGTACAATTTGCCATTTGTCATGACAGTTTTCAGGATTGGGTTTGGTTAGTTACTGAAAACTATGCTGTGTGGCAATAGCACAGGAGAAGAGGTAGGGATTGAGATAGGAGATTAGAAATTGTTTACTGCTTTCTTTGTATTGACATTTTACCTGAACAGGTTGAAGAGGCCTTGCGTTTAAAGTAGATGTGGCTGGTTTATTGTGAAATTATGTTCTTTCCCTCCCACCTGCTGGATTATGGCCCCAATAGTGCTGTCAGGGCTCCCGGTATGACCAGAGGTGTGTGACTGACGCAGGGAAACGCAGACTTCAGATATATTATAAACAATGTAATTTATTAACACTAACAATACAAAACATAAACGCAGTGCAATACTAAAACATAACACAGTGCAAACAAACCAACCAACCACCCCACAGATAACAGTACATACAATGCAAGCGTCGTCAGGCAGGCCGGGTCAATATCAATTGGCAGGTAGGTACAGGGGGGGAGCAAGCGGAGAATGGTCGGGGTCACAGGCCAGGTTTCAGCAGGTAGCGGGCAGCGTGGTACAGAGGGTCAGGCAGAGGAGAATGGTCAGACAAGCCAGGGATCAGAGCAGGGTCAGCAGAGAATCAGACAGGAACAGAACAGGGGCAGGAACAGGATACAGGGCCCAGGAGAAACACAAACACCAAGGCAGAGTCTTGCAGGTCTGAATGTCCCTTAAATACACCAGTATAATTAGTTCCAGGTGTTTGACTGGCTGCAAGGTTGAGTCTCTGATTGCTGGTAGCACCCGCTGGCCAGCCCTGGTACTGCAGCTCATAAGGCAGCTGAGTCCCACTATTGCTGGCCAGTCCATTCCAGACAGTACCCCCCCTCTCAAGGAGCGGCCTCAGGACGCTCCAAACAATCCTAGCTGGGCAAAATGTTCCACCGCCCGGGTCTGGTAACTGGCGGGTTATCAAAGACTGGCACACCAGGCAGGACTCCGGGCAGCGGCACACCGGGCAGAGGCACATCGGGCAGGAATCCGGGCAGAGGCACATCGGGCTGGACTCCGGGCAGAGGCACATCGGGCTGGATTCCGGGCAGAGGCACATCGGGCTGGACTCCGGGCAGAGGCACTCCGGGCAGAGGCACTCCGGGCAGAGGCACTCCGGGGCAGAGGCACATCGGGCTGGACTCCGGGCAGAGGCACATCGGGCTGGACTCCGGGCAGAGGTACATCAGGCTGGACTCCGGGCAGAGGCACATCGGGCCGGACTCCGGGCAGAGGCACATCGGGCCGGACTCCGGGCAGAGGCACATCGGGCCGGACTCCGGGCAGAGGCACATCGGGCCGGACTCCGGGCAGAGGCACATCGGGCCGGACTCCGGACAGAGGCACATCGGGCCGGACTCCGGGCAGAGGCACATCGGGCCGGTTTCCGGGCAGAGGCACATCGGATTACCAGGCGAAGCAGCAGGCACCGGGCCACCGGGTGGAGCAGCAGGCACCGGGCCACCAGGTGGAGCAGCAGGCAGCGGGCCACCGGGCGGAGCAGCAGGCAGCGGGCCCACTGGGCGGAGCAGCAGGCACCGGGCCCCCAAGCGGAGCGGCGGGCGCCGGGCCCCCAGGAGGGGCGACAGGCATCGGGCCCCCAGGCAGGGCGACAGGCATCGGGCCCCCAAGCGGAGCGGCGGGCGCCGGGCCCCCAGGGGGGGCGACAGGCATCGGGCCCCCAAGCGGAGCGGCAGGCACCAGGCCCCCAGGAGGGGCGACAGGCATCGGCCCCCCAGGCGGGGTGACAGGCATCGGGCCCCCAGGTGGGGCGACAGGCATCGGGCCCCCAGGCGGGGCGACAGGCACCGGGCCCCCAGGCGGGGCGACAGGCATCGGGCCCCCAGGCGGGGCGACAGGCTCCGGGCAGAGGCACATCGGGCTGGACTCCGGGCAGAGGCACATCGGGCTGGACTCCGGGCAGAGGCACATCGGGCCGGACTCCGGGCAGAGGCACATCGGGCCGGACTCCGGGCAGAGGCACATCGGGCCGAACTCCGGGCAGAGGCACATCGGGCCGGACTCCGGGCAGAGGCACATCGGGCCGGACTCCGGGCAGAGGCACATCGGGCCGGACTCCGGGCAGAGGCACATCGGATTACCAGGCGAAGCAGCAGGCACCGGGCCACTGGGTGGAGCAGCAGGCACCGGGCCACCAGGTGGAGCAGCAGGCAGCGGGCCACCGGGCGGAGCAGCAGGCAGCGGGGGCCACTGGGCGGAGCAGCAGGCACCGGGCCCCCAAGCGGAGCGGCGGGCGCCGGGCCCCCAGGAGGGGCGACAGGCATCGGGCCCCCAGGCGGGGCGACAGGCATCGGGCCCCCAAGCGGAGCGGCGGACGCCGGGCCCCCAGGAGGGGCGACAGGCATCGGGCCCCCAAGCGGAGCGGCAGGCACCAGGCCCCCAGGAGGGGCGACAGGCATCGGCCCCCCAGGCGGGGTGACAGGCATCGGGCCCCCAGGCGGGGGCGACAGGCACCGGGCCCCCAGGCGGGGCGACAGGCATCGGGCCCCCAGGCGGGGCGACAGGCTCCAGGCCCCCCGGCGGGGCAACAGGCATCGGGCCCCAAGCGGAGCGGCAGGCGCCGGGCCCCCAAGCGGGGCGACAGGCATCGGGCCCCCAGGCGGGGCGACAGGCATCGGGCCCCCAGGCGGGGCGACAGGCGCCGGACCCCCAGGCGGAGCGACAGGTCTCAGGCCCCCAGTCGGAGCGACAGGTCTCAGGCCCCCAGACTGAGCGACAGGTCTCAGGCCCCCAGGCGGAGCGACAGGTCTCAGGCCCCCAGGCGGAGCGACAGGCGCCGGACCCCCAGGCGGAGCGGCGGGGGCCGGACCCCCAGGCGGAGCGACAGGTCTCGGGGCCCCAGGCGGAGCGGCGGGCACCGAGTCACCAGGCACGACAGTGGGCTCCGAGTCAACTGGCAAGACTGCGGGCACCGAGTCAACTGGCAAGACTGCGGGCACCGAGCCAACTGGCGGAACAGCGGGCTTCGAGTCGTCTGGCAAGACTGCGGGCACCGAGTCGTCTGGCAAGACTGTGGGCACCGAGTCAACTGGCGGAACAGCGGGCTTCGAGTCGTCTGGCAAGACTGCGGGCACCGAGTCGTCTGGCAAGACTGCGGGCACCGAGTCGTCTGGCAAGACTGCGGGCACCGAGTCACCTGGCGGAACAGCGGGCATCGAGTCAACTGGCGGAACAGCGGGCACCGAGTCGTCTGGCAAGACTGCGGGCACCGAATCACCAGGCACGGCAGTGGGCTCTGACTCAATTGGCACGACAGCGGGCACCGGATTGTCTGGCTCGACAGCGGGCATCGGGTCCCCAGGCGGGGCGACAGGCATCGGGCCCCCAGGCGGGGCGACAGGCACCGGGCCCCCAGGCGGGGCGACAGGCACCGGGCCCCCAGGCGGGGCGACAGGCATCGGGCCCCTAGGCGGGGCGACAGGCTCCGGGCCCCCCGGCGGGGCAACAGGCATCGGGCCCCCAAGCGGAGCGGCAGGCGCCGGGCCCCCAGGCGGGACGACAGGCATCGGGCCCCCCAAGCGGGGCGACAGGCATCGGGCCCCCAGGCGGGGCGACAGGCATCGGGCCCCCAGGAGGGGCGACAGGCATCGGGCCCCCAGGCGGGGCGACAGGCCTCAGGCCCCCAGGCGGAGCGACAGGCACCGGACCCCCAAGCGGAGCGACAGGTCTCGGGCCCCCAGGCGGAGCGGCGGGCGCCGGACCCCCAGGCGGAGCGACAGGTCTCAGGCCCCCAGTCGGAGCGACAGGTCTCAGGTCCCCAGGCGGAGCGACAGGTCTCAGGCCCCCAGGCGGAGCGACAGGTCTCAGGCCCCCAGGCGGAGCGACAGCGCAGGCGCCGGACCCCCAGGCGGAGCGGCGGGCGCCGGACCCCCAGGCGGAGCGACAGGTCTCGGGCCCCCAGGCGGAGCGGCGGGCACCGAGTCACCAGGCACGACAGTGGGCTCCGAGTCAACTGGCAAGACTGCGGGCTTCGAGTCGTCTGGCAAGACTGCGGGCACCGAGTCGTCTGGCAAGACTGCGGGCACCGAGTCAACTGGCGGAACAGCGGGCTTCGAGTCGTCTGGCAAGACTGCGGGCACCGAGTCGTCTGGCAAGACTGCGGGCACCGAGTCGTCTGGCAAGACTGCGGGCACCGAGTCAACTGGCGGAACAGCGGACATCGAGGTCAACTGGCGGAACAGCGGGCTTCGAGTCGTCTGGCAAGACTGCGGGCACCGAGTCGTCTGGCAAGACTGCGGGCACCGAGTCGTCTGGCAAGACTGCGGGCACCGAGTCACCTGGCGGAACAGCGGGCATCGAGTCAACTGGCGGAACAGGCGGGCACCGAGTCGTCTGGCAAGACTGCGGGCACCGAATCACCAGGCACGGCAGTGGGCTCTGACTCAATTGGCACGACAGCGGGCACCGGGTCATCAGGTACCGGATTGTCTGGCTCGACAGCGGGCATCGGGTCACCAGGTATGACAGCGGGCACTGGGTCACCAGGCATCAGGTCATTTGGGCTCGCCAGCGGGCACCGCGTCATCTGGCAAGGCAGTGGGCACCGAGTCACCAGGTACGACAGCGGGCTCTGAGTCAATTGGCACGACAGCGGGCACCGGATCAGGTACCGGATCATCTGGATCAACAGCGGGCTTCGAGTCAACTGGCGCCTAATAGGATCGTCAGGCTGGATCAGTTCATCATGCTGAGTAGCGGCATCAGGCTGAATGCAGGCATCCGGCTGAGTAAAGGCATCAGGTTGAGTAGAGGCATCAGGCTGAGTAGAGGCATCAGGCTGAGTAGAGGCATCAGGCTGAGTAGAGGCTTCAGGCTGAGTAGAGGCTTCAGGCTGAGTAGAGGCTTCAGGCTGAGTAGAGGCATCAGGCTGAAGAGAGGCATCAGGCTGCGTACAGGCATCAGGCTGAGTAGAGGATTCAGGCTGAGTAGAGGCTTCAGGCTGAGTAGAGGCTTCAGGCTGAGTAGAGGCTTCAGGCCGAGTGGAGGCATCAGGCCGAGTAGAGGCATCAGGCCGAGTAGAGGCATCAGGCCGAGTAGAGGATTCAGGCCGAGTAGAGGATTCAGGCCGAGTAGAGGATTCAGGCTGAGTAGAGGCTTCAGGCTGAACCACGGAAGGCAGGTTCACCGGTTTGGATACTGGCAGGATGGTATGGTTGGAAAGAATTTTCGCTTTTTTCTGGTTTTAACTACTGGAGCACTGCAAGTAAACGCAGGTCTGCAAACGAATGGAGCAGCTGGAGACAGAGAAGAACTGGAGGATGGAACAGGAGAGGGAGCAGTTGCTACAGAGGGCTTCTTTACAGGGTTAAAGGCAGGATAGGTGCAGCGAGTGGGAACAGGGTACTGACATGCGGTAGATAGCAGGGCAGGAGGAGCTGTTGGGAATGCAGGAATAGAGTTTTGAGGAAATAGATTAGAAGCAGGACTGGGTTTTTGTAAGCTGACTGAGGCTGGGTGCAACAAATCTGTCCATGTCTGCAGTATGGGTTGAACAAAGCTGAGCTTACACAAAGCCTGTCTGACCAAAGACTGCACTGCGTTTATACAATCTCTTAGTGTCTGTGGTGAACATGCAGAATAACGCTCCAAGAAGCAATCCACATCATCCTCTAATAACCACACCAGGGACTCTACCTGGTCTGCACTAAATGGTGGCAAAAATTCATCCCTGCATTCGGGGGTACCAGATGAAGCCAACTCAGCACAAACCTCAATCAATGGCTGCACCTCAGAGAACTCTATGCCCTGATCTACTAGAACATGAGCGAGCCGTATACATTCTAGCAGTTCATCCCGGGGATACTCCTTCAGAGTTTGATAAGCATACTCCCTGTGTAAGGGACCGCCCGGTGGTACTACTAGCACTCCACTGAATAGGCGTCCCCAGCGCACGGAGTCTAAGTCCCAGGGTGCTTGTTCACCAGGGCCCCTGATGGTGGGGATGGACTTGGAGCTCCCTGAGACCAGGTCGTGACTACCGGGTGCGTCCGTCAGTGGTAGTAGTATGCGCAAGGGGCTCCCACGGGGAAGAGTCTGATGTGAGGAGGTCAGAAGACCCCACTGCACGGGATGGATGGATGGATGAGCAGGGTCAGACGGGCCGGGTCGGTAACAGAGAGGGCGGCAAGGTACAAGGCAGCGGGCATAGAATGGTCGGGTCACACGCCAGGTCAGCAACAGCAGGTCAAATCCAATAGGGGGCATTCAGGAGAGAGGTCAGGCAAAGCAAGGGTCAGAACAGGCGAAAACAGCAAGGTCAGGTTCAATCCGGGTCAATAACTTACAGGGTACAGGTTCACAGGATTCAGAATGCAGGAAAGACCAGAAGGCACTGAATGACAGCTCAGGGTCGTTTAAATATCCCGCCCTGCGCTGCCATTGGTGCCCCAGCGGGCGGCCGCGGCTTCTACTGCGCATGCGCGAACTCGAACGCCGCGGCCGGCCCGGAACCAGTGCTCGAGTCCCTGCGCCGGGCGGCATACTGCGCCTGCGCCGGGACCAACGCGGCGGGGATCGAGGGGATCCCTGACATTGCCCCCCCCCCTACGGGCAACCTCCGGATGCCCATCCGATCTCTCCACCACGGGTGATCGCGAAAGAACCTCCGGACAAGTCTGGGTGCATGGACATTATGGGCTGGTTCCCAAGAATTGTCCTCAGGACCATAGCCCTTCCATTTGATAAGGAATTGGGTCTGGCCTCCCCTCCTTCGACACTTCAGGATTGTTTCAACCTCAAATTCTTCTTCTCCTTCGACCGTTACCGCTTCCGGGGGTCTAGATTCCCGGTCAGGGAAGGCATCCGGGACCACAGGCTTCAGAAGGGACACATGAAAGACCGGGTGGATCTTGAGAGTGTCAGGGAGGGCGAGTTCATAGGCTACTTCGTTAACCATCCGTTTAATGCAGAAGGGGCCTATAAATTTGGGTCCCAATTTCTTCGACGGGCAAAGCATCTTTAGATTGGACGTCGCCAGCCAAACCTTCTCCCCAGGCCGCAATACCAGATCTCCTCTCCGTTTCCTGTTGAATGCTTTCCTGTAGTCTTCCTGGGCCCGACTGATGGCCACTTGAAGCTTCTCATTGTTCGCAGCGAAGAACGTTACCACATCTTGTGTTGCTGGTACTGGGCATTCCGACACCAAATCCGGGAGGAAGACTGGGTGAAAGCCATAGTTGGCGAAGAACGGGGACTGCCCTGTTGCTGAGTGGCGGGCGTTGTTATACGCAAATTCCGCTAAAGGAAGAAGTGGCAGCCAGTCATCTTGAGTAAATGAGGTATAGCATCTCAAATATTGCTCTAAGGTCTGATTGGTCCTTTCGGTTTGACCGTTAGTTTGAGGGTGGAACGCAGAAGAGAGAGATAATTTGATGTCCAGGGCTTTGCACAGTGCTCTCCAGAATCTGGACGTGAACTGGACCCCTCGGTCCGAGACAATGTCTTCGGGGACCCCATGCAACCTGACTACCTCACGAATGAAGACTCGCGCGGTCTCGGCCGCCGAGGGGGTCTTCTTCAACGGGATGAAGTGGGCCATCTTGGACAAGCGGTCCACGACTACCAGGATTGCCGTGTGGTCTCGGGATGGCGGAAGCTCGACTATATAAAGTCTAGTGAGATCTTTTGCCAAGGCCGTTCAGGAATAGGTAAGGGTCGCAGCAGACCCCAAACCTTGTTTCTTGAGGGCTTGTTCTTCTGGCAGGTGACACAGGACCTGACATAGCCCTTACAATCTTTAGCCATGTCTGGCCACCAGAATGAGCGTCGGAGAAGTTCCAGGGTCTTTTCTGGGCCAAAGTGCCCCGCCATTGGGTGGTCGTGGCAATGCCCCAAGACCAGGGTTCGAGCTTCTTCCGGCACCACAATTCGATCTTCCCTCCATAGGAGTCCCCCCTTGTTCTGGAGTGGCCCTCCGCCTGGGGTAGAGAAGTTTGTGGATGCCTCCATTAGCCTGGAACGAAGGTCCGACTGAAGGACCAAGAAGTTACCCGAGGATAGGATGGTGTCAGGTACTGGGGTCTCCTTGGCGTCTTCGTACATCCGTGATAACGCATCCGGCTTAGTGTTCTTTGATCCCGGCCGGTACGTAATATGGAAGTTGAATCTTGAAAAGAATAGTGCCCATCTCGCCTGTCGCGGGCGTAGACGCTTGGCAGTTCTCAGATACTCTAAGTTCTTATGGTCAGTAAATATTAAGATGGGGTGCACCGCACCTTCCAGCAGGTACCTCCATTCCTCTAACGCCGTTTTGATCGCTAGTAGCTCACGGTCACCGATATCATAGTTCCACTCCGCTGGGGTCAGTTTCCGTGAGAAGAACGCTACCGGGTGGAGCAGTTCCTTGGTGCCTTTTCGTTGGGAGAGGATGGAGCCTACCGCATTCTCCGATGCATCTACCTCCAAGATGTAGGGCAGAGCGGCGTCTGGGTGACCCAAAATGGGTGCCGAAGTGAACAGCTTCTTTAAGGCATCGAAAGCTTCCTGCGCTTCTGGTGTCCATCTGAATCGGGTCCCCAGCTTGGTTAGCTGAGTAATGGGGGAGACCAGACCCGAGAAGTTCTTGATGAACTTCCGGTAAAAAATTTGCAAGCCGATGAATCGCTGGACGCCTTTCCTGTCTGTGGGTTCAGGCCAATCCAGTATTGCAGCGACCTTCTGGGGATCCATCGCGACCCCCCGCGGTGGAGATAATCAGTCCCAAGAAGGCAATGCTGGATTGTTCAAAACAACATTTTTCTGCCTTGGCGTACAACCCATGCTGCCGCAGCCGCCCCAATACTTTTGCTACATGTATTCTGTGTTCCCCCAGAGACGGGGAAAAAAATCAGAATGTCGTCTAAATAAACGATCACAAAGACATCCAGAAAATCTCTAAAAAATATCATTTACAAAATGTTGAAACGTGGCCGGAGCATTACACAACCCGAACGGCATGACCAGATATTCAAAATGACCGAAGCGGGTGCGGAAGGCCGTCTTTCCACTCGTCCCCCTCCCTTATGCGAATCAAGTTGTACGCCCCCCTCAGATCCAGCTTGGTAAAAACTACTGCTGACTTTAAACTTTGGAACAGTTCAGGTACTAACGGTAGTGGGTAACGGTTTTTTATCGTGACCCTGTTCAATTCCCTGTAATCGATACATGGCCTTAAGGTTTTGTCCTTCTTTTCAACAAAGAAGATTCCCGCCCCCGCCGGTGAAGTGGAGTGGCGGATGAACCCCTTCTGGAGGCTGTCCTCGATATATTCCTTTAGGGCCCCCAATTCGGGCTCTGAAAGGGGGAAGATTCGCCCAAAAGGAATTTCTGAGCCGGGTAACAGGTCAATGGGGCAGTCATAAGGGCGGTGGGGGGGGAGTAGTAGCTCCCCCCCGTTTGCTGAACACATCTAGAAACCCATGGTAGGCCGCAGGGATTACTTGTTTTAATTCAGCTTCCACCTCAGAGCACAGGAGGATTTGGGGGTCCCTGGGCCCGAAGTGCGGCAGTATATCCGACAGTATGGGGAAGGGAACGTGATTACTCCGGTTTCCCAGTCAATCTGGGGGTTATGGGCCCGTAACCATGGGAGCCCCAGAATGACTGGGAAGAGGGGTGAAGCTATAGCATCCAGGCGGAGGAGTTCCTGGTGCTGGCCGGCAATGACAGTGGTGATGGAGGGGGTTTCCTGGTTCACTACCCCCGATTTTATTCGGGAACCGTCGGCCAAATAAATATTGAACCCCTTTTGTTTCAATTGAAGGGGAATACCCTGCTGGTGAGCAAAATTAATATCCACGAAGCAGCTGCATGCCCCAGAGTCAATTATGGCCGATACTTCCACGGTCCTT
The DNA here is from genome assembly GCA_951230385.1 of Staurois parvus. NCBI lineage: Eukaryota > Metazoa > Chordata > Amphibia > Anura > Ranidae > Staurois > Staurois parvus. Next base: position 4,005 of record CATNWA010004304.1, on the reverse strand, counting down.
TCTGGAAGCTGAAAGGAAAGGGGCACCACTAAGTATTGGGATGGACCAACATTGCCAAGGGATAAGGAAGAAGAGGTGCACTTACTCAGTTTCTTCTGCGGGCAGGAACGCGCCATATGACCAGCTTCTCCACAATAGAGGCACAGGTTCTGGGATCGTCTGCGCAGATGTTCCTCTGGGGATAGTTTAGGCCGTGCCAGGCCGAGCTGCATGGGTTCGGGGTTGTCTCCAGGTGGCCGGTTTTGGATGACTGGCCTAGGTGTTTGACTGGGACCCTGAAATGATCCCCAGGGATTTCCATGACCCTGGCCGGACCTCTCAAACCTGCGTTCCCGCAGTCTACGGTCAATTTTAATGGTCAGTGCTATTAGGTCCTCTAAAGTCTCAGGTACCTCCACCCGGGCGAGCTCGTCTTTCAGGCCGTCTGATAGGCCAACACGGAACTGATGCAGGAGTGCGAACTCGTTCCCAGCGAGTATCCCCCATCCACCGCCTAAATTCAGATGCGTACTACTCCTCCGCCGCTCGGCGGCCTTGCCGGAGTGTGTACAGAGTAGCTTCAGCAGAAGCTGCCCGCTGCGGGTCATCATAAAGGATGGCCATAGCATCAAAAAAACTGTCAACCGAACCAAGGTGAGGGTCATTTTTTCCCCGTAATCGATGGGCCCAGTCTTGGGGTTCACCCTGCAGGAGGGATATGACGAACCCCACCTTCACGGATTCAGTCACGAAGGTTCGGGGTTGTAGCTCAAAATAGAGGAGGCAGGACTCGCGGAATGCTCTGAACCGTGTGCGGTCCCCGTGGAAACGTTCTGGTAAGGGTACTCGGGGGGGTCGGCCGCCGGGAGTGGTGCGAGTGCCCCAGACACCAGCACAGGGGCTGCTGGGGGTGTGGGGACCGCGGCCTGTGGGGCAGGAACGGATATAGTGCAGGCCTGGAATTGAGTTTCAATCTGCTGACATCTATCCTGCAGGGCCGATACGGCCTGTGTCAAATTGGATAGGTGCCTGCAGATCTCCTCCAGCGGCGAGGGACCTCCTCTAGACTCAGTCATGGCCTTCTGGTACTGTAAGGGACCGCCCGGTGGTACTACTAGCACTCCACTGAATAGGCGTCCCCAGCGCACGGAGTCTAAGTCCCAGGGTGCTTGTTCACCAGGGCCCCTGATGGTGGGGATGGACTTGGAGCTCCCTGAGACCAGGTCGTGACTACCGGTGCGTCCGTCAGTGGTAGTAGTATGCGCAAGGGGCTCCCACGGGGAAGAGTCTGATGTGAGGAGGTCAGAAGACCCCACTGCACGGGATGGATGGATGGATGGATGAGCAGGGTCAGACGGGCCGGGTCGGTAACAGAGAGGGCGGCAAGGTACAAGGCAGCGGGCATAGAATGGTCGGGTCACACGCCAGGTCAGCAACAGCAGGTCAAATCCAATAGGGGGCATTCAGGAGAGAGGTCAGGCAAAGCAAGGGTCAGAACAGGCGAAAACAGCAAGGTCAGGTTCAATCCGGGTCAATAACTTACAGGGTACAGGTTCACAGGATTCAGAATGCAGGAAAGACCAGAAGGCACTGAATGACAGCTCAGGGTCGTTTAAATATCCCGCCCTGCGCTGCCATTGGTGCCCAGCGGGCGGCCGCGGCTTCTACTGCGCATGCGCGAACTCGAACGCCGCGGCCGGCCCGGAACCAGTGCTCGAGTCCCTGCGCCGGGCGGCATACTGCGCCTGCGCCGGGACCAACGCGGCGGGGATCGAGGGGATCCCTGACACCCTGTCATCAAAACACTAGCAGATATAAATACGCAACCTCATCCATATCCATCCTTCCCATCAACAAACCAAGATGGCTTCCCTGTGCAGCCACTTCTGGTCAGGATTGGCCTTGGTGTAATGTCAGGGCTCCCGGGTATGACCAGAGGTGTGTGACTGACGCAGGGAAACGCAGACTTCAGATATATTATAAACAATGTAATTTATTAACACTAACAATACAAACATAAACGCAGTGCAATACTAAAACATAACACAGTGCAAACAAACCAACCAACCACCCACAGATAACAGTACATACAATGCAAGCGTCGTCAGGCAGGCCGGGTCAATATCAATTGGGCAGGTAGGTACAGGGGGAGCAAGCGGAGAATGGTCGGGGTCACAGGCCAGGTTCAGCAGGTAGCGGGCAGCGTGGTACAGAGGATCAGGCAGAGGAGAATGGTCAGACAAGCCAGGGATCAGAGCAGGGTCAGCAGAGAATCAGACAGGAACAGGGAGCAGGAACAGGATACAGGGCCCAGAAGAAACACAACACCAAGGCAGAGTCTGCAGGTCTGAATGTCCCTTAAATACACCAGTATAATTAGTTCCAGGTGTTTGACTGGCTGCAAGGTTGAGTCTCTGATTGCTGGGAGCACCCGCTGGCCAGCCCTGGTACTGCAGCTCATAAGGCAGCTGAGTCCCACTATTGCTGGCCAGTCCATTCCTGACAAGTGCTCACTGGAACATTAAGAAGTTATTTTGTTAAGATTTCTTTTATAGAAATATTTTTAGAAATAATTTTTATGTTAGACGAGATCATTAATGAAATTCTATTGTAATGATTGTGTTTTGATGTGTTTTGTTATGGAAAAAAATTAAAATGAAATAAATATATATATATATATGCTAAAAAAAATGTTGTGTGTACACCAGAGAAGGAGTAAGGCGTGACACCAAATACTATTGTCCCCAATGTCCCTCAGAATCTGGGCTCTGTATAGGAGACTGCTTCTGGCACTACTATACCTCACTGTGCTATTAGTGAAGATATGGTGAAGATATTTCTCATGTGACTACCTGCCATTTTCCTGTATCAGATATAATGTGTACCGACCATTTGCCTGTTTTCTCAACCATGTGTCTGCATGCTGCCTGCAAAACTCACTGTGCCTCTGCCTGCTATCTGAACTGACTTTGGCCTTTTAATTTACCATTTCTTTTGCCTACAGCTTGGACTGACCTTTTGCCTACTACTGTAGTAGTGGGATTGAAGAAAACACCCTGTCTCATGTATGCAGACTGAGGGACTCCAGAGTTGTGTTTCCAAATAGACAAAACAAACCTTTCGGTTTTCTCCAGGTTTTGTAATTCCTGAATCAGGATCTAGAGTCCGATGGTTTCAAAGAGCTTTGGGTGGGAAGAGGTCTCTACCCCTGCGTCTAGGTCTTACCTGACTGAGGCCCTAAGCCTGATGTTTCTGCCTGCTGCCTGGACCGATCTTTGATTATTTGCTGACCACGTGTTTGCCTTTTGCCTGTACTGGTCTGTTTATGGACCATGTTCATGTCTGCAGCTTGGACTAATCCTGTGGCTATTTGTTGACTACATCTCTACCTACTGCCTGTCCTGACCCTGGCCTGTTTATAGACCATGTTCCTGAATTCTGCCTGGACCACTCATTTGCCCATTTGCTGACCATGTCTCTACATGACACCAATACTGACCCATCTGCACATTCCACTGGCTAACTTGCCTGCGGGTCACCAGTCCCACCCATCCTCTGCAGACAACTGTACTACTAGAACCACTGGTAATCTTTTGTTTATCCTTTGTTCAGCTTTCTGTACTTCCTGGCCAGTGACCATAGCATTGTGTTATTGGGGCAGCCATGTACCAATAGGTTTGGCTTGCTTGACTATTAGGAACGGGGACTGTTGTTGGTGGAGATACACTATACTATATTCACTGACCACTCGTACAGAGACCACCAATACCATATATTGTTTACTATGTTTTCTTGGTTGATGTTTGTGATATGCAGGTTGCAGTGATATGATCAGTCCAGACCCTGAAAAGGTCTTACAAATGTTGTACCACCATGCTCAGGAGGAGTAACAGAATGTGTTTTGAGGTGTAATCCTATTTTTCCCCATGCTGTGTGTTAGAAATATCTTATAAATTGACATCATTGTGTAAAAAAATAAATTTTTCATTTTCCTTCCACTTGTGGCAAAATAACATAACATTTTTA
>CATNWA010004303.1:0-16278 GCA_951230385.1 Staurois parvus | reverse complement strand
GTGCAAACACAAAAATGACTTTTTCAGTTTTTTACAACCTATAAAGTGTTTTGAAATTTACTGTGGTAATAATTTGGAACAGTGCATTGTAAGTGTTTTTTTGTTAAAAAAAAAATACTGTTACAATGAGGTTTGTTCAAAAAAATTTGAATGTACTTTAATAGTTGATAAATGAGAATTATGCTGACGTTATTTACATCAATTATTTAGGTAAATGAAAAAAATAATTGCTAATAATTTGGAACAGGGGTGTATATTATATTATTATATATATATATTATATGTTGTTTTTAAATCATCCTAACCCTCAAGGGTGTATACTATAAGACCCCTAATCTCATTTATACAATGGGGCCAATTTAGACAGGACCCAATTAACTACCGCAATTTTTGGGATGTGGGGGGAAACTAAGTACCAGGGGAAAACCCCACACGGGAAACAGAGAGAATATGCAAACTCCGGGCGGGTGGTGCTGGGGTTTGGGGGTTTCCCCAAAACCAATGCCCAAGTCTTGCAGGTGGAAGTTAACCATTTAGCCACTTATCAGATAGGGGGTCAGTTTCAGAAAGAGATCCAAGTGGACAATGGTCAGGTTGCTTTCTTTCATTCATTTGGGCTATCATCACTTTGAGCTTCCAACAGAGTTATGCCAGTAGTGTTTTGAACTTCCCAAACCTCTGATTCCATTCTGTTCCTTGAAATTCTTTATTAGAGTAAAGTTTTGTATATTTTTAAATTGCTCGAGGCAGTACGGATTGAGCAGGTTTCACCTAACTTATTTAAAATAGTTGTAAGTTTTTGTTGGTTTCATTGTTATAGGATATTGGAATTTGCTAGCCATATTATTGCCTTACTTCTTTTTATGGGGTGGGGGTGCAATGTATGCAATATCTTGTGACTATACTGTGAGCCTGATATGCTTGTGATTTGCTGTCTTAACAACCACAATCCCTCCTGAGTGGTTTTAATGACTTGTCAGGTAAGAAGCTGTGGGGAGGGCCCCAAAATGTCTCACAAGAATCTAAAAGCACACAATGGTTTTCTCTATGATAACTGCTAAAAGCTTGCAATCATCCTCATAGAGGAAAATTTAAATCACCATGTAATTGGTTCGTTCAACTGGTAATGCTTATCATTTTTAAAGCCTGCAAAAAAAATGCATATGCTCACGTTATCAGTTCATACAATTCAAATCTGATTAGATCGGGACTATGATCGTAAAGCAACTTCTATTAACTTTTTCTTTTCCTCTAAAACTGTGTTGTGGTTGAAAACTTGCTAATTATTCCTGTCCTTTAGTTTGAGAAGCAAATTAATAGAAAGTAGTAATCCTGCTAATCCAATGCTTGTCGGATATCGTGGCACTGTTTTTAAAACACACCATTTTTTTTACAGTAGCAGAGATCATTCCTTCCACTTTTGAGTGATGCTGCTTATCTACCGTGGTTGAGGTATATAAAAGGAAATTATTTAACAGGTTTCTCCGTTAATTGGGCAAATCTAACATCAATTTTATTCTTACAGCTCTGTCGTCTAAGCTTTAAAAATGACCCATCTTGGTAGATTCAATCTGTTTCTGAAAGTCACTTCGTCTTGACTTATCCTGAATGGTTTATCCTTGCCAGGGTTTGCTCATCTTTTCACTATGGACTGCACTGCTATCATCTTATAAGGAAAAAAGATAATCTGGGCATTTACATGTAATATATCCTGCTTCTGTAGACAGGGAGCATGGTATAAATCGGTGGCCATAAAAGCTGTGTAAGTAAAACGTCAACTATCAACATCTGTTTATTTGCTTTCTTTTTTGCTTACTGTTACGCATACCATTGAACGTGTGATCATTATATATGTTTGGTAAGTGCAAAAAAAAGGAAAAAAAAGAGGGGCACACATTGTTACATCTACTTAAATTATTTAAAGGTACCACATCATAAATTGTGAAATTATACAGTCATATTTATATTATCTAATATATATATAAGTATTATATATAGTGAATGGACTACTTATATATATATAGAATATGTACCCCTACAAAGAAAAACTACGAGAACTTTAAAGGTTCCAAGTCATTACAAACATTGGGTCACATAATCCACAAAAAAGGGGGGGAGTTTCATAGACATAAAGTTCACCCAGCTTCCCAATACAAGTATATGAAATATATTTGATTATTTCACAAATGGGGACAAAAGAGAAAAATCAAATATTGGTTATCGATATTTGGGATTATCTGTGGTGAACTTTCTGTATATGAATACTCTTAGGTACCTAACAAAACAGCATCAAAACATGTTTTATCTTTAACTTGTCTAATGACATTGCAAAACCAAATGAGTGATGTTATATAATGTGGCCATGACTTGTGTAGAGCAACTCTTGTGAGGGCTACTTGTATTTTTGCCCAGGTTTCCCCCTTCTTTCGTTCCCCTAGCAAGGTACAAGGAATATTTTTCAACAGCCAGATACTACACACACTGTCCATTGTCTTCACAATGACCAAAATCTGGGATGTTTGTTCTTGGGTTTTATTATTGGAACTGGGGATAGGAAGCTGAGCTCCACAACGGTTTACATTACATTACCATTTCATTTAACATTGAGTTTTGGGTATAGCGCCAAAGGGTTTTTTGCTCTGCGCTGTACAATTAGAGGGGGGGACAATTACATTCGAAAACATTACATCAGCTACGAACAGCACTCGAGGGTGAGAGGGCCCTACTCCTTCGAGCTTCACAATCTGGGGGGGGGAGGGGGTAGTGGTACAGGAGGAAGTGGTGTGGGGGATGGAGAGTGGTGGAGGAATGATAGGAGAGCAGCAGTAGGTGGAGGGTGGGGTAGCTTTCCCTGATGAGGTGGGTTTTCAGGGAGCGGGGCTGAAGGTGAGAAGGGTGAAGGTGAACGTTGATGGATTGGGGCCGTAGTGCGTTCCAGAGGGGGGGGGGCGATCAGCTGGAGGCAGTCTTGGGTGACGTGCGGGGCTGTCGTGAGGGGGAGGAAGACCGAGGGAGGGGAGATAGAAGGGGTTCAAGGATTGAGCGGGGGGTGCTGGGGGGTATTGGGAATTTCAGGGGTCTTGGGCGGTAGTGTAGGGGCAGTGTTGGCTGAGATGGCTTTTGGTAGGTCCGGGTGGTAGTTTGAATTTGATGCGTTGGGCGATGTGGGAGCCATTGGGTTTTTTTGGGGAGTGGCAGAGGGGGGGGCCGAGGTGGGCGGCTGGTGAGGGATGGATGTGTTGGCGGAGCTGAGGGGTCAGGATGGTCTGAAGCGGGGGGAGAGTTTTGCACTGGGGTAGGCGGTGACGGTGGGAGTATGGGCCAGTAGTCAGGGTGAGATACATCAGGGAGTGCACAAGTAGTTTTAGCGGTGTCTGGGGTAGGAAGGTGCGTATTTTGGCGATATTGCGGAGGTGGAGCCTGCATGTGTTTGTCAGTGATTTGACATGAGGTTGGAAGGAGAGGGGGGGAGTCCAGAATGACCCCAAGGGGACTTTGGCTGGGGGGGCGGGATTGATGGTGGTGATGTTTGCGGGAGTATGTGGATGGATAGGATGGGGGGGGGGGGGGGGGCGGGGGGGGAGGGAGACGAGAAGCTGGTTATGGAGAGGTTGAGTTTGAGGGGATGGAGCGGGGTCCAGTCAGGAGAGTGTCGGCGGGAGGAGGGAGTGATGCCGGGCGGAGAAAGTGGAGGGAGAGGTTGAGGGGGTGGAGCGAGGTAAATTTGAGTGTCATCAGGGATAGAGATGGTAGTTGAAGCCGTGGGAGTGTATGAGTTTGCCAAGGGAGGAGGGTGTAGATGGAGAAGAGGAAGGGGTCCAAGGACAGGAGCCCTGGGGGACCCAACAGAGAGGGGGAGGGGGGGGTGGTGGCACCATTGTAGGAAACGCTGAAGGAGCGTCGGGATAGGTAAGAGGAGAACCAGGAGAGAGCGGTGGGGTCTCTGATGCAAGGGAGAATAGTTTATTAAGGAGGAGGGGGGTGGTCAACTGTGTCGAAGGGCCGCGGAGAGGTCCAGGGAGGAGGTGGACAGAGTTAGTCGCTTTGGCTTTTGGCGGTAAGTAGGTCCAGTTGGTGATTTGGCGGAGGGCGGTTTCGGTGGAGTGTAGGGGATCGGAAGCCGGACTTGTAGTGGATCAAGGAGGTTGTTGTCAGTTAGGGGGGGAGCTTAGGCGGTTGGGGACTAAGCGCTCCAGGAGTTTGGAAGTGTGAGGGCAGCAGGAGGATGGGTCTGAGGTTGTTTGGGTCTGAGAGGGGTCCAGGGAGGGCTTTTTGAGTATGGGGGTGATGTGCGCATGCTTTAGGGGGGAGGGGAATACGCCGGTGGTTATGAGAGGGAGAGATTGAGGATGTGGGTGAGGGAGCAGATGAGGGAAGAGGGGGGTGACTGGAGGAGTCGAGAGTAGGATAGGGTCTAGGGTCTAGGGGGCCAGGTAGTGGAGGCGGGCTTCAGAGAAGACCCTGGTGACTTCCTCAGTGGTGGTAGCGGGGCCTGAAGGAGTGCAGAGCTGGTGGGGTTACGTTAAAGCGGGGTCTTGGGTGTGGAGGGGGGCAGTGCGGTTGCGAGGTCAGAGGAGGGAAGAGATGAGGGGGAAATAGGGGGGGGGAGGCTAGGTGGGGAGGTAGATTGCGAGTTGACTAAGTGTCTGACGGATTGCATCAATTTTATTGTGGAAATGAGTGGCACATCTCGTGGGCGGTGAGTGAGGTACTGCGTGGAGGAGGGGGGGAGAGAGCAGGGAGTTGAAGGTGGAGAAAGAGTCGGCGAGGGCAGGAGGAGAGGGAGGTTAATCAGGTTTACGAAGTAAGCCTGCTTGGCGGCGTGGGGGAGGAGGTGTACAGTGAGGAAGGCAGATTTGTAGAGGGAGAAATGAATGGGGGGACCTGGTTTGCGCCATAGTCTTCCCAGCGCACGAAAACAAAACAAAAATAAGAAACGATAGACTGCGACGTTTGAGGCATTTAGTGTGGTCGTTTGCCATGGTTGGAGCGCGGTCGGGGTTTGAGTGAAGCTGTGTGGTTAGGGGTGCCAGAGAGTCTAGGGGGGGGGGGGTGGGTAGCTGATAGTGAGTCGTTGTACGTGGGTTAGTGGCTAGGACAGTGGACAAGACAGTGGAAGGATGCTGTCGTGTAGGCGGTCGGCAGCATGAGTGGAGGGGGGGCCGGGGTTCAGGGGTTGCGAAGGTTGCTGGCTGGTGATGGTTTGGCGCTCTGGGGGGGGGGAGTTGGGGGAAGGGGAGATGGAGAACGTGAGGAGGTGGTGGTCGGAGTGAGGGAAGGGGGGTGTGTTAGAGAACTGGTTGAGGGTACAGAGGTGGAGAAGACGAGGTCCAGGGTGTTACCAATGATGTGAGGTGGAGGATTGAGTGGGTGTGTGAGCGCGAAGGTAGGAGGTTAGGTGGAGGAATTGGGAAGTAGCCCGGGTGTTGTCATTGATGGGGATATTGAAGTCCCCGAGGATGATGGTTCAGGTAGCTCAGAGAGAGAGGAAGAAGGGAAGCAGGCAGCGAAGTCATCCAGGAAGCGGGGTATGGATCCGGGAGGCCTGTAGATCACTGCGATCCTTAGGGGGGTGGGTGAGAAGAGCGGATGCAGTGAGCCTCGAAGGAGGAGAAAGTTAGGGAGGGCAGGATTAGGGAGGACTGGAAGGTGCTCAGCGGTGATAGGAGCCAGGCCGACCCCACCACCTTGTGACCGCTCAGTCTTGGTGAATGGGACCAGACGAGACCTCCATAGGAGAGTGCCGCGGGAGGTGGAGTCAGTGGCTGTACCAGGTTTCGGTGATGGCTAGGAGGTTAAGGGAGCGGGAGAGATAAAAAGAGGTCATGGATGGCAGATGGGAGGTACAAGCCAGTTATGACAGACTGCAGCAGTCCAAAGGTAAATTTAGCTGAGTAACACAGTCTTTAGCAGTAGCAAATCAGTTTAGCAAGCTTTCAGAAAAATAGACCAGTTGTTCCCTTTCCTTTCAGACCCATGCTGACAAGCTCCAGGGGAGGGTAGCAAGCACACAGAGTCTCTAAATTCCTCAATGCCTGTACTCACAAGGCTCAAGGACAGAATGGTTGCCTACTTCCAATCTTCCAAGCAAAGCCCTCCAGTGATTACCAGACAGATATTTAGCAGAAAGCCCCCTGTTACTGTAGAAACCGGGTCACTCTCTCTAACCTTAGGCCCTCAGGGTCGACCCACTGAAGCTGCATGACAGCCAGTGCCAGGCAAGGCAAGCCTACCTCCAGCCTGGCTTGGTTCAATCCTCTCCCAGGAAAGACACTGAGGCCATGTGCCCACAGAACATAAATACCACTCCAAGTATGCAACCAGGATTGCCCTCCCCTGCAATTGGCCAGGGCTGTATTCCATATACATGCTCTAGAAGGCAGGAAGAGCTCAAGGCAAACAATCAGCAGCAGCAGAGCATCATAAGCAGACCTGATTAATCCATCACAGCAATTTTCAAAAGTCCCTGAGCCTTTCCAAAAAACCGCACCGAGTGAAAATGTGGAGATGGTGAACATGTCCCATAAGAAGTCATGTTAAATGGACTGTAGTGCGTTTTTCTGAAAATGCAAAACACCTGTGGAAAATGCATAGGTGTGAACCTTGGTTATGCCTACTTGGAGCTTCCAGATCAATCATACGTCATCCCTGAAAGGTCATGCAATTTTCAAGGAGTTGCAGCTGAGTTGCATTATCAGCTAAGTATATCCCGCAGAGCGACTCCTCTAGTGAGATTTCTGAAACTTAGTAATGTAAAGCATACATGTAACTTTTACGGTACCCGTATCTGCTTGTATGCCATCTCCACTTGTGGCAAGTCCATGTTCACTCCTAGACGCTCTATATGGCTCATGAGCATGTGCTGTAAGCAATGCACACATAACAAAAATTTCTAGGAGCCAGGGGAAGATTTGTTTTAAAAGAAGATATTTTCTGCTAAAGGAACTCCCCATTTAAAGAAATGTTTTTTTCCCCAGATTTCAAGTTTAAGTCTGTAAAGTCTTTAGGAAATTTAAATAGCCAGGATGATGATGACCACCGGTAAGGGAAAATTTTAGTTTAGAGATGTCCTAATATTTTAGTAATCTAACAGATCTGCTAGTTTCACTGAATCATTTGCATCTTAGCTGTTAACACCATACCTTCTTAGATAACTGTTTTACTCTGCATTTTTTATTTAGACGGCCATAATACAGATGAAGACAAATTAAATATGTTAAGTTTCCCTGGTAACCCCGAGAATTGTAACTCCTGAAGATTCTGAGAGATTTCTTCAAAGACAAACGAGCTTTAGGATGCAAATTGAGAAAGGACCATTAGGATTAATAATAAAAAGTATCAACCTAATTTCTGTGCGGAATAGCATAGTTTCTAGTAATGGACTAATGAATGGAGACATACATATATGAAAGTCAGAGCACACTATAATAGGAATAGGGAATTATGGCGCAGTAGGGTTAGGTAATCTTTGACAAAGAGGAGAATAAGAATAAAAAAAGGAATATATTGTGTTTGAAAAGAAGAATAAAGAGATGGTGCAGAAGAGCTAATGTTTGGAGTCATAAGTCTGACTCAACTCTCCATACTTAGCCCTATATATAACTTGGATTCAGCCTCAAGCATGCTAGAGGAGATCTGCAGTACATATTCACATACATAATGAACCTTATGATTTTTATTTATTTGTTTGTTTGTTTTTTACATTAAATACAGACTGCTACCTACTCCCAAGTGCACACACACTGATATCTGAGCAGAAGACATACACAAATAAAATATACATTTGCTTGGTGACAAATATATTTGTTTCTCATACATTAAATGTGAAATTGTTGATTTATAGGGTTTATTATTTCTCATTCTAAGCTAAGTGTCCACATTTGATTTTGCCATATGCAGAATAATCCTTTTCCTTTCCTTCCTCCTTTCCTTTCCTTTTCTTCCTCCTTCCTTCCTTCCTTCCTTCCTTCCTTCCTTCCTTCCTTCCTTCCTAAGAGGACTGTTGCTATAAGCATTTGAGGCCAAGGTCCTGATCTCTCTAATCTCCATCTTAAAGAATATGTAAACTCAACATTTTCATATTCCTGATATGTGCTCGCTGTACCAAGTATTTGTGCTAAACAGTATCCTATTCTGTTTGTATTGTTTTCTTTGTGTGAAATCTTTGGTCTTCCTGCCAGTCCCTCTGCTTTCCTATTAAAAACTGACCACACTAGGCATGATAGTACAGCATGGTCAGTTCTCTAGCTGTGCTGGGAACTCAGCCTGCTCTCCTCCAATAATCAAACATCAAACTTCTGCTAACAAACCCCCCCCTCCCCACTCCCACAGTCTATCACTGGGAAGCTCAGTGTGTTGTGTGGCTGTTTCTCCTCCCTCACCTATCTGTGCTGCTGAGAACAGATGCTATGTGATCAATTATTTAAAAAAAAAGGGAAAAAAGCTATTTATAATGTTTTTACAACTATAAACAAATGTTTTGCCTTTTATTTCTATTTTTAAACTGAACTGGGCTGTTTTACAAGGGGGAGGTTTACATACAGTTTAATGTTCAGTTTATCTAGTGATACAGAATACTAACTGGTTACACAAAAAAATGTACAGTATAGATGTGCCCAAACTACATATACAGTCATTTACTCCAAATGTGCCATGCATCTCTGGGCCTCTTATACTGTATTTCTAGGCAGTTTTTTAACTTAAGTTACAACCTTTTTGCGTGTAAATATTTTATATCTACTTTTTCTAGTAAGTAGGGGGAGTTCTAGGCTAATTTTCTCATATTTATCTGTCCATCCTTTGCTGTGCTGATGAAAAAAAAACTTGTTGGTTAGAGAGCTCAAATAAGTCAAGCTCAAGTATACAGACATAACTGAACAACTCCGAAGAATAGCTCTTTTCCCTTCCCTCCACATTTTTGTATGAAGGCAAGCAGGTTCTGCTTTACTCTCTTAACAAAACAAAATTCTCTGTAACATCAGAGTGCACATTGTATTACATATTTCCTTGAAAATTAAGATTTTTCATATAACTAGCAAAAATAAAATGAAAAATGTAAAATATCAGTTTAAAAATGTATCAACATAAAACAATTATATTAAATTGGCACAGCCTATCACTGGGATGCTCAGTGTGTTGCTGTTTCTCCTCCCTCACCTATCTGTGCTGCTGAGAACAGATGTCATGCGATCAATTTGAAAAAAAAGGGGAAAAAAAAGTATTTATAATGTTTTTTATAACTATACACAAATGTTTTGCCTTTCATTTCTATTTTAAACTGAATGGGCTGTTTTACAAGAGGAAGGTTTACACACACTTTAATATTCAGTTCATGTAGTGATAAAGAAACACCAACTGATTACACAGAAAATGTATAGAGGATCCCAAACTACATATACAGTCATTTACTCCCAAATGTGCCATGCATCTCTGGACCTCTTATACTGTATTTCTAGGCAGTTATAACTCAAGTTACACCCATTTTTGCGTGTAAATATATTTATATCTACTTTTTCTAGTAAGTAGGGGGAGTGCTAGGCTCATTTTCTCACATTTATCTGTGCATCCTATGCTGTGCTACTGAAAAAAAAAACTTGTTGGTTAGAGAGCTCAATAGGTCAAGTTCAAGTATACAGTTATAATTGAACAAGTCAGAGGAATGGCTCTTCTCCCCTCCCCTCCCCATTTTGGTCTTAAAGCAAGCCGGTTCTGCTTTACTCTCTCTTAAAAAAAAAATAATAATAATTCTCTGCAACACCAGAATGCGCATTGTATTAAATGTTTCCTTGAAAACTAAGATTTTTATTATAAACTAGTGAAAATAAAATGAAAAAATGTAAAATATCAGTTAAAAAACATATCAACATAAAGCAGCTATATTAAATTTGAATCAAAACTATAGGTTCCCTTTAAGGTACAGCTAGCCATGAGATCCCCTTCTGATATGAGCACATAAATTATGTAGGCTTACTTTAGTCAGAGAGGTTAAAATGATAAATAATGATTGGTTGGTATATGTTGTTACTGAACTTTACACTTTGCTTTTAGCACTGCTTTATCAAATAAGCTAATGATTATTCCAACTCTATATGGTGTTTAACTCCAATAGGGCTTGGGGTGATTATTATAAATAGCAATACTTGTAGCAGCAGCGAAGCACACATTAGTGCTGGTGGAATCCAGGATGCCTTAGAGGTTATTATATTCATAATGTTCACAACTCCATGAGTGAAATCAATCAGTTACCTGTAGGAAGCATTGCACCCATGGTAAAGTCAAGAAGTCCTCTAAGTTTACCTTTCATATTCATATCTAAATGTTGTGTAGTACATTGCAATTGGATTCTTCAAGCTTCTGGGTAGACCTTTTTAAAATCAAAGAGCTTCTGTTCTAACCTTTCAACTATTCTAACTTCAAAAGCCAGCCAGCAGGTCTAGTTATGTCAACTAATAAATAAATAAGTGATCTTCCGTGCAGCACTCTTAAAAAAAATATTTTAGGTACAAAAACTATTTGCATTCAATATTTTTTTTAAATATATTACATTTTATCTGCTCAAAATAATATGTGAATTTAAAGTGCAAATAAATCACTCAATAATATATGTCTGGTTGTGAAAACAGTATTCAACACAACCAGTGGTCTACAGTGTTCATACTGTCTCTTCTTTAACCGCTTCCCGTCCACCCTATAGCAGAAATACTGCTCCAGGGCGGCACGGGAGTCGATCACCGAGTCCAGGAGATTGCTGAGCATCTCCAATGGGGAGGAGAAAAATAAAACTGTTTGTAAACAAAACAGTTCTCTTCCCTGTCAGTTTGTGCACACTGCTTTGGATGTGTACAGCACAGCCATGCAAAGCAGTGTGCTTACAGTGAAGCACATGGACACAGACACAAGTAAAACAGCACACAGTTAACCATTGATTGCCCCTCATGTTAACACTTTCCTGCCCAGTGCCATTAGTACAGTGTCATTACTTTTTTTTTTAGCACTGATCACTGTATTGGTGTCACTGGAAATGTCAGTGATATCAAGTCAGTTCCCCCCAGTATCAGAATGCCCGCCGCAGTGCTGCTATAAGTAGCTGATCGCAGCCATTACTAGTAAAAATTTTTTTTTTAAATCCCAGTATATATACCACCATTTGCAAACGCTATAACTTTCACGTAAACCAATTAATTTCCACGTATTTTTTTGTTAGTAAAAACATGCAGCAGAGTACATTCTGGCCTAAATTTAATGAAATTTGATTTTTTTTTTATTTTTAATAGCAAAAAGTCAAAAAATATTGTTTTTTTTTCTCAAAATTGTGGGTCTTTTTTTTTCATAGCACAAAAAATAAAATCCACAGGCAATACCACTGAAAGAAAGCTCAGTTTGTGGGGAAAAAAGGACGTAATTTAATTTGGGTGCAGCGTTACATGACCGTCCAATTGTCAATTAAAGTAACGCAGCACAGTAACGCAAAAAATGGCCTGGTCAGGAAGGGGGGTAAATCTTCAAGAGGGCAAGTGTTTAAAGTGCAAACAAAATTTGTAAAAAGGTGATTCTTACAATAACCACATTAAGAGCTGTACAGATCCCCCTTGTAGCAGTAAATCTTCACAAAGTCATATAACAGCTTCCTGTGCAGATCCACCCTTAACATGTTCTCCATTACACCCTCAATTAGAAAACCTTTCACTTCACCCAGGATGAGTTCAGGGTGATGTCATCATGGTGGGTGGTCCTAGAGTTCTCAGACTGACAGATATCCACTTTTTACAAAATGTTATGTAAAGACCCTCTAGATAGCCAAGGGTAGCTTGTGGCCAATTTTTAGATAGGGAGTAGCAGCCTGGGGAAATAGTCATCAGGGTCAAATTTGGGTTGGGACTCAGAGGCTCTGCAGGTCAGTTCCCTAATACCTCTCCCTGTTCTAGTATCTTGGAGAAGATTCTAGATGCAGTGGTTGGGGGTGAGGAGGAGCTGGCCTGCACATTCAAAGGACTCTGGCCAATCCCCAAGCAGGAGCCTTGGCATTGAACCAGGGCAGTCTTTAAGTGTGTTTGAGCCTGCTCAGAAGCAAGAGAGTTTGGGTAGAAAATAGAGTGAAGAAGGCTGGCATGTGGAGGCTGGGAGGGGGCCCCAGGAGAGGAGCCTACTTGCAGGCAGGAGCTGGAAGGGAGGATTTGTCAGCCTCATTCGTTCCCTGAGAGAGGACGGCCTGGGAAGCAGGAAAGGAGCCAGCCCAGCATAAGCCCTGAAGGTAGATACCCACCCACAAGCTTGCAGGAGAGGAGAGTGAGTAATCCTACACCCCCTGGGCCAGATAAGAGGAGAGGGCATTTTAGTGGGAAACCTGACTAGCTCCAATCTGGGACTGCAGATTTAAAAGTGGCAGAATATGGGTCCCCTTATCCAGGGAATCCCTCAGGCAGCTGCCTCAGGCAGCTGGGTGAAGAAAACATTTCACCTGGGGTCTGAGGGGGTACACCTGAAGGGCTGGAGAACTCTTCAGAGACTTTGCTGTCTGATGGACTTTGTACACAGTTGCTAAGGAGTCCCATACACCCCTCAACCCTATCCAAGTTTATTACCTCTAAAAAAATCACATAAAACAAGCTCAAGGACTGTTTACTGTCTCCTGTGTGCAAGGTCTGAAGAAAGTGTGTGTTGCCTGGCTGTGCAGGACTATAGGGGGACCCAAAACTCAGCGACTCCGAAGGGGGTAGTGCTACAATTAAGTTTGGGCACATTGGAGTCTGTACCTAAATAATGACGATTTCTCACATTTTGACAAAAGCACCTGGCTGGCTTAGGATCAGATGTTCCCAAAACATCAGATGGTAAATGGCCCCTAGAGACTATAGGTCATCATGGCTAGCCAGGGGCCTCACAACAGAAGGGATTTGAATCCTGTTTTCTATATGTTACATGAACAGGGGCGGACTGACCATTTGGAAACTCGGGGCACTGCCCGAGGGCCTGGGGTCAGTAGGGGGCCCCATGAGATGCCCCTGGTACCTTTTTCATAGGCTTTTTTGAGTTTGGGCAAGGACACAGGGGCCCCATGATCCCCTATTGCCCGGTGAAAGCACTGCTAATCCTCCTCCCTACCCCCACTCCCAGCACATATGAGGGTTTTTTTGGACAGGTACCTCTGGACTCCAGGGACTGGTATGTACTTGATTTTTAAATTCAGCAGTTACAGTATTTTTACCTGCTGACCTTCAATATTTTTTTTTTTTATAAAAAGGGTGACTTTTCTTTTTAAAATAAATTTTTACAGCAGCATATCTCTCTGTAAATTTTCAATATATGTAATCAGTAATCCGGTAATTAGAAAGCATGTTTATCTGTGGGTGATAACCTAGCAGCATATATCTATAGATATAAAACTTACAGAAGGACTGGAATTCTTCCCTTTTGTAGGACATACAGAATGTATTTTCTAAGACTAAAAGTGTTATATGCCTCAGTATGAGAGGCCGTAATGTCACCAGTACAAATGCCTCTGTTCAGCATTGTGCAACAGAGCATGTACTTGGGATACCATTGTTTTTCTTTATATGATCCTAAGTATTATTTATACAGTGCTTAATCGCATGAGTCTTTCTAACAGCGCTGACACCTACTCATCACAAAGTGACTTAGTGACATTTGTAAAATCCGGACCAAGCTAAAATCTGCAGTTACCCTTGTATACAAAAAACACAAAATAAGACAAAATAAAGAAAGTAAATTCTGATTTATAAATGATAGGTAGGCATGAAGTTTGAGGTCAGCTATACCATGGGTTAATGGTAAATCCCCCATTGTGCAGGTTGGCAGCCAGAAATAACAGTCACTTATAATGCAGTGTATAGCCTTTGCTTCTGGGGATCAGATAAGTCACAAAAGCCAATAATCTGAAATAAAGAATAAACTGGCCACCCTTTCAATGAAAGGATGGGCTCACAGGGGCCATATATTGTTAGTGTGTGTTGCAACTGTTAGAGAGAGCTGATTACTCTTGTATAGCGAGAGATGTACTTTTATTTTTTTTTTAGTTTTGGAATGTTTACATGTCTGCCATGGCATTGCCGGCTTCCCATGCTTTTTATCTGACAATAGCTTTGCTATTAGCGTTATAGCTTGCTTACTGGGCAAAATTTAATAATAAGATTTATAATAAGATTTTCCTATCATAGGTTTCAGTTGAGTTTGCTGCAAAATTTGCAACTTCAAACAAGCTTTTTTGAAAACTCCATTCAAAATTGAACCCAGGACAAGTTCCTCATCCCTAATGAAAGGCATTTCAGAAAAATGCACAAATGATGTTTGAAGGTCTGAAAGTTGCAGTTTTCAGTTGAAATATCCAACACATGATCATGCCTCTGAAGGAAAAGAATAATGCAAATACAATGGGCAAAGAAGTATTTAGTCAGCCAACCAATTGTGCAAGTTCTCCTCCCACTTAAAAAGATGAGAGAGGCCTGTAATTGGCATCATAGGGTGGACCTCAACTATGAGAGACAAAATATAGAAAAAAAAATCCAGACAATCACATTGGCTGATTTGGAAATAATTTATTTGCAAATTATGGTGGAAAATAAGTATTTGGTCACCTACAAACAAGCAAGATTTCTGGCTCTCACAGACCTGTACCTTCTTCTTTTAGAGGCTCCTCTGTCCTGCACTCATTACCTGTATCAATGAGCACCCTGTTTGAACTTGTTATCAGTATAAAAGACACCTGTCCACAACCTCAAACAGTCACATTCCAAACTCCACTATGGTGAAGACCAAAGAGCTGTTGAAGGACACCAGAAACAAAATTGTAAATAGACCTGCACCAGGCTGGGAAGACTGAATCTGCAATAGGCAAGCAGCTTGGTGTGAACAAATCAACTGTGGGGAGCATAATTAGAAATGGAAAAGACATACAAGACCACTGATAATCTCCCTCGATCTGGGGCTCCACGCAAAGATCTCACCCCATGGGGGTCAAAATGATCACAAGAACGGTGAGCAAAAATCCCAGGACCCACACGAGGGGACCTAGTGAATGACCTGCAGAGAGCTGAGACCAACGTAACAAAGGCTACCATCAGTTAACACACTCCGCCGCCAGGGACTCAGAAATCCTGCAGTGCCAGACGTGTCCCCCATGCCTGCTTAAGCCAGTACATGTACGCGCCCGTCTGAAGTTTGCTAGAGAGCATTTGGATGATCCAGAAGAGGATTGTGAGAATGTTCATATGGTCAGATAAAACCAAAATAGAACTATTTGGTAGAAACACAACTTGTGTGTTTGGAGGGGAGAGAATGCTGAGTTTGCATCCAAAGAACACCATACCTACTGTGAAGCATGGGGGGTGGCAAACATCATGCTTTGGGGCTGTTTCTCCGCAAAGCTCTGGTTCACATCTATGCACTTTTTAGTACTTTTTGCATTTTGCGTAAACTCAATACAGTCCCATTAAACATGGATTCCTCTATGAGACACATTCACATCTATGTGTTTTCAGCCGTTGTACGGTTTGTTTTTGTACAAGGGTCCAGGAGGACTTGTTTTCCACAGCTGATTGGAACATGCATATTTGTAGAAAATGGCCTAAATAAAGTTATTAAAATGCATGTAATAATACCAATTATATGTAACCAAATTTGCAACAAGTACAAAACATAGCTTAATTGTGCTTGGAAAAATGGCTGATTGTTGCTAAGAACTGGCTCAGATGTAACTGACCTTCACAGTTTGTCCATTCTTAAAGGACTTGAGTTCTAGGGATGGTTTTTTACCCCCTCCTTGGAACAGACCATTTTTTGCTATTTATCACTGATATTTTAAAATCGCTCTCATTATCTCTAGGCCAGACCAATAAAGGTTCCATGTTCCTTTTGAAAAGTACATATAATGGTAAAATTCTATGAAATTATTCCTGTGTGTCATGACAATGTATATTATGGAAAAAAAACAATTTATTGAAATGGTTGGTATTTCCAATAAAATACCTTATGGCAGTGTAATAGGTTAACTGTGTAGTCAGCTAAACCCCAGTGTTGATTGCTCTCAGTCCTGCCTTGTACCTAGATTGTGGTTCCAAGAGCTGGAAAAATAATCTTTATTGCAGGATGAGGCTGAGAGTGTCATCATGTATTTGTTTGAGGTGATTGTTTGCCTTATTAGTGCATTTGCGACAGAAACAATTGAGTACTGACGTGATACTTTTTCTATTTGCACTAACATACAATTTTGAGGAAAGCTTGTCCTCAAAATTGTATGTTAGTGGCAAATAAAAAAAACTATCA